>MRSU01010452.1:0-94907 GCA_008369845.1 Trichomonas gallinae
ACGAGCCTGAGTTATAGCATATCCTCTGACATACAATCACAGGAATACTAGTTATAATGATTCAGAAGTTTTCAGAAAAAAATGAAAAATTATTTCTCATACTCAATCACTTTTACAACCATTATTGATATATCCATTTCATTGTTCTATCAATGCATATTGTACCTCTATAATGACTTACAATTTTATCTTTTACTTCTTGAAATAAAATATTTAGCTATTATATGGGAAAATCCGAAAATTGATTTAAACATTATCTTAATTATATAATATGAAATACATTCTTGCTCTATTTATGTCATTTTTTAATAAAGTCCAAAGTTTATATTTTCTTTTTATCAGATCAGAAACTGCAGAAAAGAAATTTTCTGATTTCCCCAAATCACAAAAGCAAGAGTAGATTTGCTTAGACTATCTCTTGGCGAAATTATCGTATCAATCAAAAAATGCAAATTTACTAACCTCAACAAAAAGATCCCTATCACTCATCAAAACACAACTTAGACATAGTGCTTTACATCTTTCCGTCATTTTTAAGGTTTGGTCTTGGAAATAATATTGTTCATCATCATCATCGGACATTAAAACAATCGATTTTTGAATTCCTCCTATCTCACAACGCAAACGAAACGATTCTAAGTCGTTCAAAGATACATTATACAAAAAATGCAATTTTCTTGAAAAATATTGCATTCTCAACTCGTTTTATTATGTTTTTGTACTAAACAACTTACTGTTTAAACATAGCATTTTTGGTGGATATTATAGTATTGATGTTTGAATTGATAGCTTGATTATTGGTTTGAATGATTTGAAAAGAAAGTACAAATATCTATCAAAATATGATGTTTTAGCAATGATATGATACATATTTAGGTCAGAATGATTTCATATAGTAATATCGTGACTTCCAATGCATAATTGCTCGAAAATTGAATCAAAAATCAAAATAAACAGTTTAATAGAACAATTTTCGGCATAAAGTATCAGATATGAATGTTTCGTATATGATAATCATATGAAAAGCGTTAATATTAATTTGAATCAAACAAAAAGTATTTATTTAAATGCTTTGCATTTCAGCAAGTTTTCTCTTATTCTCAGCTATTTCAAGTTCAAGTCTCTCAATCGAATTTTTCAAATTTGAATTCATTTCTTTTGCATTAGCAAGCTTGATTTCTTGTACGACAGCCGCGACCTCAAGCCTTTGAAGAACATAAACTACATTGGGGCGCTTATCTGGGTTGTGATGAGTTAATTCAACAATTAATTTTGCTAAATCTTTATTGAATGAGCGCAATTTCCTTTCTTTTGAGCTACTGCTCATGTCGGAATCGTATGTCTCAAGTGTAATCATCTCGTATAATAAAACTCCAAGTTGAAACATATCATCTCGAGGTGTTAATTTCTCGTAATCTTCCATATTACATATACCTACTTTTATTGTTGATGCGTTTGGGCGAAAAACATTATCAGCTGTGATTCTTCCGTGTGAAATTGGCCTCGACTGAGTGTGAAGGTCGTATAAATCAATGCATATGCTTGCTATAAGTGTCCAAATGAAGTCTTCGGAGAATTTATTATTTGTTTCTTTAGTTTCGCGAATAATAACTTTTAAGTTGTTTTCTCCACAATAATCAAGACGTGCATTCAAATAGCCACTTTGTACTATAGGATTGTGAAATCTTGCTATCGTTTTCATTGTCTGTGTCTTAGAAAGCATTTGATTATACCTAGAAACTAGATCAGATTTTTTCTGGTGATGGAGACCAACAAACGAGATTGATTTAATATAGAAGTTTTCGCCATCAGAAAGTCTCTTGTAGAGACCTGAGCGTTCTCCAAGTTCTTTTTCCTTTCGATAATCTTCCATTTCAATATTATTAAACGTGCACAAAAATAAAAGTGACAAATTATCAATTTGACATGTAAAATTCAACAAATGTCACGTAAAGATTTGAAAAATAAAATGTGACAAATTAAAATCTTTGACATGTAAATTTCGAAATGACGCGTAAAGAAATTAATTTTAATGAGTAAGGAAAAAGAATGGATAGATTCATTAAAAGAGCACGTTCGGCCGACTGAAGAGACGCTCGTTGACTTTAGTCTTAGTGAGCCTCCTGCTGCTTCAGGAAATTTCCAACGTACTCCCCAGCAAGGATTGTTATCAACATTTTCTTCTTCATCTTCAGCAAAACAAAAAAAATTTAAAGTAGAAGTTGCAAGAGAGAATCATCCACCTCCACCTGCACCAAAACATGTGGAACCAATTACGCCTCCAGTTAAAGAAAATATCAAAACAATTAACTTTCATCATGGAGTTAAAAAACCATTTCACGTCGAATTTTGCTTTGGTACTGATGAAAAATTTGAAGGATTTAGGCATCCAAATACACCATTTTGCATACCTTCATTCAAATTATCAAGGCCAGAGTTCTTTAGAGGTGAGATTGACGAAGAACCACATCCAAATGAAGTTCATTCGTTTCCTGCTCAGATATATCGCGTTTCAAAAGATGAAGCCACAAATAAAGAATCATATGTTGACATTGGAACCGGTTCTGTATCACTACAGCATTCTGATGGATCATATATTCTCGAACTTAATGTTGATTTTGCTCATCCTTCACTAAGATTAATTAAAGGCGTACAACCAAGAATCAAGCAAGATTGTTTCGTACAAATATTTGTTGAGCAATTACCAGCAAAAGAGCCTTCTATCTACTTGATTCGCTGTTCAAGCGCAACAGATGCGCAAGATTTTTGCAAAATTGTCTCGGATTGCGTCGCATTGTTTTAGTTAGTTATGCTTACCATATATTATTTTGTACTATAGTTAAATAGAGTGTTTTTGTTTTTATATTTAATTTTAACATTTTTTCTTTTTCAATGATACATTATCATGCATGCTTATTACCATTATAATAGTCATAATAAAAGGGATTTTCATGATAAAACACGTTTTTACAAAAAAATAATATCAATATCTTAACAAAAAAACCTATAATCATATATAAATATGAATGAAATCTGCATATTGATAATCAAATATAACTAGTATAACTTTAATATATACAAACAATGATATATAAAATTATTCTTCGCCTTCTTCAAGAAATTGACGGAGTAAATTTAAAGTTTCAGACTGCAAATCAAGTTCATCGTAAATATAATCGATAAACTCTGCTTCTCTAATATAATTCATCCATTCGATATTTGTCCTGTTAATATCAATAAATCTAATTAATTTATTGGTATAATACTCAATGTATTCGTCTGCTGTTTGAATGTCATCTGAGATTCTATCAATAACAGGTTTAAACATTTCATCAGTCAATGATTTGTTTTCTGACAATAAAATGACTAAATCGAATATGAAATCAACTATTCCAGCCTTATTATGCTGCGTGAAATCTGGTGTCACTCTCATGATTATATCAAGTAAAATGACTGCATTTTGGGAATTTGGCGTGCCTCTATAGAAATCAACTAAAAGAGCCATTAGAGACATGAATTCATCTTGTTTTTCTTGGAAATTCGTCATAACTTCTGTGAGATAATGAAAATAAAAATCATAATTTATGAATTTCATGAATTCTTGACTCCTCTTATTCAAAGTTAGAAATAATTTTGGATTAAAAGAAATTCGCGCATCTGATAGATTGGTAATTGTAAAAATATTTACAAAATTATCTGAATTCGGTTGATTTGCATAACTTAATAACATTTCTAGATGAAATTCGCCTTTGATGCTTTCTATTAGTGCAGTGTAATAGCTTCTATAGATTGGTTGAATGTTCAAAATTGTATCAGATATTGCAAGTAATATTTTTTGTTGAAACTCCTGTGAAAAATCAATTTGACTAATACTGCAAATGTAAAATGCGCTTGGATAAACCATTTCAGCATCATATCTTCTTTTTTTGATTATTTCTATGAAAGTATCTGTATATTTCAACAGTATCGATTTATTTTTCGTTTCTAAGATATATGAGTCGAGAATCTTGAATGCTTGCTCCAAATTTGCGTTATAACTAAAATAAAATTCTATATATGACGAAATCGCATCTTCTGGAGCTTCTGCAAGTACTCCTGGTGTTTGTGATATGTAATTTATCAAGTAAATTAGCTTCTCTTTATATTGATAATCAGGGGCCAAAGTAACGTTGTCCATTAGATACTGAATAAGCGGTACTAACGTTTCATTAAAAGGAAGCGGTGGTAAGTTATATTGTTTCACTGTTTTTTTAAATTCTTTAATCGCATAATATGAATCATCGTCATCTGCTAGAATTTTGTGGACCAATACATACACATGGGTGTAAATTTCATCCAGGTTTTCCGAATTTTCATGATTCGCCTTGCTTTCGCCTTCATCCTTATATTCCATTAAAAAATGACATGTAAACTTTCTACCATATCTTTCTTTTATGATGATTCTAACATTAGAAACTGATCAAAAAAATAACAAACAGCTTTTAACCATGTAATACATCATTAATAATTGCCCTAATGCCAAATTTACCGCATAAATAGAGTAAAAAAACTCAATGAATTATATAATATAGAAAATCTAGGTTTACGAAAGGAAAAATCTAAATGGAAGAATATGTCTTTGTATGCATATCAATTCTTGCATAAAGCAAGAAATTATGAGATGATTTTACATGACAGATTGCCATATTTAGTATAATTTTGAACAATTTACATGTCAGATTGATTGCTTTTTGACAAAACATAACTAAGCTCGACGTTTTTGAGCACAAGTTTATTAGCAAAAAGTGAAACTAATACAGTGTTTATGAAATCAATACGTCTAAAAGTTTTCATTATATATTATACCGTCACTTGCCCATCGGATATGACATTGCTTCAAGGTCATGAATGGCATTTGAAATTTGACGAATAAATTATTTATATGACAAATTTCGATTAATTTACATTTTTCAAATATTTACATGACAAAAATTGATATTGTCACTTTTCGGTGTAAAGTTTTTTCTAATTGAATATGAGTGATATCTCGAGCATTGTTCCTCGAGAATTGCTGCCGTATTCAGTTGACCTGAGCGAGTTTAAGATGGGCGACAGTATAGGTGCTGGCGCTTTCGGTGAAGTATTCCTCGCAACTCACATAAACACGCAAAAAAAATGCGCTATTAAGAAACTATACACGAAAGAGTTGAAGGGACAAGATCTCAAGCTCTTTACGCGTGAAGCGGAGATATTATCTCAATGTAACAACAGATTCCTTTTGCCATTCTTCGGATGCACGCTAAAATATCCGTTTTCAATCATCACACAGTATATACCTAACGGCACACTATTCAACGCCCTCAGACACAAAGAAGGTTCGCCTGACCTTTCAGCTACAAATAAAACAATCATCGCGTTTGGCATTGCAAGAGGAATGCAGTACTTGCACGATCACGATATCATCCACAGAGATATAAAATCGAGAAATATTTTACTAAACGAAGACTTTTATCCAGTTATCTGTGATTTTGGCTTAAGCAGAAGAATTGACGAGCTAGAACATATAGACGCGAACGCAACAATGACAAGAGATGTCGGCACGCCTCATTATATGGCTCCAGAACTGATTTCAAACAAACCTTACGATTTCAAAATCGATGTTTACGCTTACGGCATAATTTTATGGGAAATGCTCACAGAAGACAAACTCTACAAAGGCATGTCCGATATCCAAATCGCTTACGCGGTCACACAGAAAGAAGAAAGGCCGCAATTACCGTCGATTATTCCAAATGGACTAAAATCGCTTATTTCTCGGTGCTGGCACCAAGATCCGGAGAAACGTCCTACTTTCAAAGACATTGTTAAAGAATTCAGAGATGGAAAAGTTTCATATCTCGGAACTAACTCAGAAGAGTTCAAAAAGTTCCTCAGACGTATAAGGCACTCACCAGACAGCCCCAGGCCATCAAAACGAGTCTCTCTCAGATCAACATCTTCATCTACGACGCCGATGCCTGTTCTCGAGGGCAGGAGAAAATCTCTGCCTCGTATATCACAGCCAAAGTCAACGGGACACAGAAAATCGAAATCTACAATTTCTTCGAAAAGTTCGGAATCTACAGACTGGGTTTTAGTTCTTAATCCATCAGATCCTGAGTTTATCAACAACTACTTCAAGGCAATCGAATCGATTGACGCAATTACGGCAAAAGAGTTCTTTATTGTCATGAGAGAAATTATTAATATTATTACAGACGTAAATGTTCAAATTCGCGTGATTCTTCCATTAATCAGGGTTATTTCCAAAGATGTCAACATCCTAAGGGCAATGATTGAATCAGGTCTTTATTTTTCGCTGCCAATGAAACATAAAAAAGTTCGTGAAGGAACATTAATGGTTTTCCTCATCTCAATGACATTCTTTCCGTCAATAATGAACAGAGATTTCTTAAATCTCTTAAAACCCTTCATTACAGAAAATCCATTGCAAATTATTAAATTAATACAGCTTTTCTTTCGTCCTGGCGATCATTTGGCCGCAATGAAAGATTCTGTAGACTTCATCATCGAAAATTCCCGCGATTTCTTAAAATTAGGCGGAATTGATTACATCAGACTCTTAAATACAGTTTTCACACAGAATGAAACAGCTCTGACACCGAGATTCATGGATTTCGTTGAAATATTTATGCGAGGCATCCAAAACTCAAGCGAAGAAGTCGTCTGTGAATCGTATAAATTTTTGATTAATAATTTCGACGCAAGAATTGAAATCAAGCCAGAAATAATCGAAAAGCATCTTTCAATCGACTCACTGTGTGATGTTGTTGCATCATATCTGATCAGAAAGCCAGCAATAGAAATAACAGACACAATTGTTCAAAAATTAATTCTCGTTGCATCAAAATCGCGTGTTGCATACTATGAGATACTAGATTTGTTCTGCGACAACCAGCATGAAGTCGGCAACGTGCTACTGAAGTACTCCAAGAAGTGGATGCTCGAGAAAGACTTATCAATCGACGACAGACTCGCCGTGATTATCATGATTGCGTCGACGAAAAAGCTGAGGCCGAAACTCGCACAGTCATCATCCTTCTGCAAGCTTTTGATCAGCGCGCTGGACAACAACACGGCCGAGCTGATCTACCCTGTCACGAGCATTCTGATCAAAATGGTCGACCAGCCGAAGTTTTACATCAAACTTTCATCGACTGACTTCTTCAAGAAATATATTATAACAGTCAACAAGTTCAAACTGCCAGAACTAGTCAAAGGAATGATCGGATTGTTCGAGACAATATCGCGAAATGTCTTCATCGACGACATCCTTCTCTACGTCCCTGAGATGTTCGAGATGCTGAAAGATGAGTCTGAGTTTACATTCCCGGCTCTATCGGCATTGACTGTTTTGTCTATGAACGAGAAGGTCAAAGAGCTTCTGAAGACATATGACTTCGCGCAAGTTTTGCATGACTTGAGGCAGGTGTCAAGCTACAAGAATTACGTGGCTTCTTTGCAGCAGAACTTATCATGATTTGTTTTATTTTTATTTGTATGTGTTTTATGTTTTTGTTTTAAAAATAATGTTTGAATCATCACCATTTTGACATTGAATTTATCTTAATATTGCTCATCTTTTTGCAGCTCCAAACTTTCAAATTCACTGCTGATTTTATATAAAATTCATATATGAAAGCTTGAAAGATTTTGCATGAAACATCATCCACAAATATAATGATATATGATTGTTGCCTGATTCATGATAGTTGCACTAATGATAAAAAATCATGTATAACACACATTATTAATAACATATTTACATATATATATGAATATATTAATAAAACAAACAAAATAAAAAAAAATATTAACGCTTCGACTTGAATGCCTCTATATATCTATAAGCATAGTCTTGTGCAGCATCAACAATTGCTTCATTCAGTGCATGACTTATCAAATCATCTAGGTTTTCTTCGTTGTTTTGATATGCATCTGCAATTGATATCTCGATATCTGTGCTACTGCTGGCGTGAGTCTTAGGTGGTGGTCCAAAAAGGGTCTCATACTCTTCCTCTGAGTCTTCCTCAATGAACGGCTCTAGCTCTGTTGTGTTTGGTGCAGCTTCTTCATTGTCGCTGTCTCCTGGTTCTCTAAACACATCAAATAGCAATGCGTCAAGATTCAACTCTTTCAACAACATCTGATTTGGAATATTATACTCATGATGATCTTCTTCGTCTTCTTCTTCATCTGGAATAGCTTGTTCTGGGATGTAATCTTGTTGATCTGCATCAACAAACTGTATTGAATTGAGCAAGGCATCAAAGTTCAACTCTTTTCCAAGAATTTCTTTAATCTCATCTTTATTTTCTTTTGGTTTCTTTTCTTTCTTTTCTTCTGTAGTATTATTTGAAGCTCCAAACATGATATTCAATGCTGATACTAAAACATTGTCCAAGTCATTAAGGATATATTGATCGAATTCAGATGTCTCAGCATTTTCTTCCTCTTCTTTTGGAATTTCTTCCACATCTTTTTCCTCAGCGACTTCTGCTATTTGTTCTTTTTCTTCTTCTTCTGGAATTTCTTCCATATTGTAATCGAAAATGATATTGGTGAAGTTTTCAAAAATACTATTGATTGAGACTTCATATTTGAAGATTTCTGCTGAGAAGTATGAATAATCGAAAACAAACAAAGGCTTGACTGGTTCTGGGCTTTGTAGTGGTTCAAAAACAGTCACAGGAGGGAGATTGACTTCTGCTGGGCCAGATTTGAAACTATTTTCTTCCAATACCTTTGGCTTCGAGTCGGGTGAAGTAACAGGAACGCTTATCATTGCAAATGCGCTGTCATTTGATGTCGGATCTGTAGATGATGTAGGATCTGCAGTTAACGTTGGATCTGCAAAAGATGTATGGTCTCCAGTTGATGCTGGATCTACAGTTAATGCATCTTCGTCGTCGTCATCATCTTCAAACAAAAACTCTGCATCAGACATGCTTAGTTCTTCTTCATCTTCGACTTGAGCAAAGAAAATCATATTGAAAGTATTTGTTGGAATAGAATTAGATGTTGCTATAATTTGTGCAGTGAGTGATAAATCAACGCCGTTCATTATCCACTGCATATCAAGGTCGTCTTCACATGGAACACTCATGTCTCTCTTTTGTTCAAATAAGTCGTCCTTGTTATCGAAGACAATGCTTGACCCATGCGTGTTCAATCCATCTGAATCAGAGTCCTCAGAGAGAAGATTGAGTTTCTCAACATCAGTGACGAATGATGGCACAGGAATCTTTGTGCGCAAAGGTACATCAACAATTGATTCTGCTTCATTTTCTTGTTGATGAGAAATTAAAGATTTTTCTTTGTCTTTTTGTTGGCGAGAAATAAATGATTCAAACACATTCTCGTGTTCACGAGAAATAAATGACTCATCTTCGCTTTCATATTGATGAGAGATTATAGATTCTTCTTCTTCATTCTCTGGCTGATCAGAAATAAATGACTTTTCTTCGTTTTCTTGTTCACGAGAAATTAATGATTCATCGAGATATTGTATATTTGCATTGACAGCTAATAACGCCACATTTATTACTGATTTTGTTAGATAAGTTGAAATTATTGATTCTTGTTCTTCGTTTAATTGATAAGGAATTAATGATTTTTCTTGACATGAAATAAATGATTCATCGAGATATTGTATATTTGAAATGACGGCTGATAAAACAACATTTCGTATTGTATCTGTTAATGATGTTGAAATTATTGTTTCTTCTTCGTAATTTAGCTGATAAGGAACAATTGATTTTTCGTGTTGATCAGAAATTATTGATTCATTCATAAGCTGACGAGGAATAAATGATTCATCATCTTTTTCATGTTCAAATGAATTGAATGACTCTTCTTCATGAGAAATTGTTGTTTCTTCTTCATTTTCTTCTATTTGATCAGAAATAAATGACTCTTCTTCGATTTCTTGTTCATGATAAATTAATGACTCTTCTAGACATTGTATATTAGAATTGACAGTTGAAAATGCAACCTTTCTTATTGTATCTGTCAATGCCGTTGAAAAGTTGATTGTGTCTAAAAGGTCTGTGTTAAACAAATCAACGTTGAACTGCATTATATCGAACTTGAAGACAAAGTTGTGCCTGATCATGTTAAGAATTGCTGCATCAAAGCTGCGATCGAATGTATTCAACGAGCTCTGATTAAGATTGAAAATACACAAATATCTTGCAGCGTGAAGAGAATCAACAGTTTCACAAACAATGTCATTAACGGCATCGAAATCTGGTAGATATTCTTCGACGAATAAATCATTTTCATCGAATGTTGTGCATTTAATAACAGGTGGAAGCTTAATCTGTGATATTCTGTTCATTGCATCCACATCAAGCTTAACTATATCATCAAATTTCTGTAATTTGGTTTGTTTCGTGACTTGATTTAATAATTTTTCATTAATTGGAATATTTTCTCTTGATTTGATGTTAATAAGATGATTTACCATTTCTAGTGGGTTAACTAAGTCTGAGAAATCGAAATCAATGTCATATGAAGAAGTTTCAAGTGGAATTTCAACATTTTCGAAGTTTTCGATGTTTGGCAGCACAGGATACTTCTTAGGAATGAATATTACGTCATCAATCATTTCTCCGACTTCAAGACCAACTTCTTCTGCTAAAATCATGTTGTTTTCATATTTCATGTTGATTAAATCTTCGAAAACATCGAGTTTGATGTCTATTTCTGGTTTGAATATATCTAGTGATCTATTGAATGGAGATCTCATGATCAAATTGAGCTCTGGCACAGTTTCTATCATATTATTTGTAAGATTTGATGAAATTCCACGCCAATTCATAAATACCTTGAATAAAATGAGGTTATTTTCTCTTGTTCTATGCTGGAACTGAATAAAAGCATTTTGGATCGTTTTTGCAGCTTCGTTTTGGATATGTTTCGAAACATCTCTTAAAACTCCGTTAAAATGTGATTTGACGAACACATTCGAATATTTCACAATGTGCATGCGTTCATTCCACTTTCTAATATACATTCTAAGCATATTTGACTGAATTGTTTTATTTAATTTGATTCTTGCATTTTCAAGGTTCTGCTTTCTCTTAAAAAGAATATATTTGTCCTTAAAATGCCTAAACAGCTCTGCAACTGCATCTTGACGCTTCATTTTCTTGCAATTTTGAATCGAAATTTGAACTAAGGCTTTAACAGTGAGTTTTCTCCATATTTCTCGTTTTTCTAGCCATCTTTTGCCTGCTTTGAACAGTTCTCTTTTGTTAGATTCGTTGATATTAAAAGCAAATCTTTCGAATTTTCTCTGAAGATCGAATTTTCGCTTTGCTGCTGCGAATATGTCATGGCTCTTGTGTAGTGTCAAAAAACTATTAAATTTTTTCCATTTTTGATATATTTTATTTGATTGAATTGCTTGTTGTCTCATTCTGATTATATTTGCTTTTATGGCCTTCTCAGCTACGTTAAACCAAAAATCAAAGCACATGTCTCGTGTGAATTTCAGTTTAATGCAAACGAACTTCCAATTTTTTAGAATTTCAACTAGGAACTGATTTTGGTGAAATTCACGAAAAGCCTGTGCTTTTTGCGTGATCTGTATGTAATGGATTGCAGCGTTTAGTAAAATACTCCATTTTTTAACTGGACTTTGATATTCGATACTTTGAATGTTTTTCATGTAATATCTATGTAGTATTTCACGTACTATTCTTCTCCACTCGTGTATTACCTTCATTTTATTGAAATATAACGACTTTTTAAATAATGTTAATTTTCTTGTAGATGAATCGTAAATTTGTAATTGTTTCATGTTTCTTATTGTCACTTTCAGTAGTATTCTATTCTTAAAATCAATCCATATCGATTTAAATTTTAAATTTCGATCTATATCTTGTGATGGAATGGAAATACTGTTGTGATTATCTGTATTTTTATGATGATGCCGCCCCTTCCCCTTTTTCTTAGAAGAAATAGAGGATCTTTCCGACATAGCAGGCAAATATCAAACTAAAATCTTGAAAAATACAAAATTTTACAAAATTAGAATTATTTATATCATTCTTAGTCCAATATGAATCAATGCGGAAATCTTATAATTACAAATATAAACGGTCACGTTTACGTGTCATATTTATTTTGTTTACGTGTCAGATATATTTATGAATTTGTTTAGTTTACATATCAGCTTAGTTGACAAATTTGTTTTGTTTACATGTCGGATTGTTTGATAATTTTTAGTTTACATGCCAAATAAATTTTTGGTTTACATGTCAGTTTTTTTTTTGATATTATTTATTGGATTTACGTGTCAGAATAATATTCAATTTATTCTGTTTACGTGTCAGATTATTATATCATCTCAATCAATTCATCAATAATTGATAATTTGGATCCTCTTCAAACCAATGATGTTATCAAACATGAATTTTTGAATGATTGCTATATTCAGTCATTTTGTGTATTAAATTGAAATATAAGGAAAATAATAACAATGGCAAGATAGATTTATATAATTTTATCAAAATAGATTGTTATGATAACCAAGAATAAGGAAAAATTATTCAATTTATCAATCAAAGCTTGATATTTTGATGAAAATTTTGGTAAATTAGAAATAATTTCAGTAGTTGTATCTATTGGTTGAATAAAGCGAAAAAGTTGTAAATATAACTGAAAAAAAAAATGTCGAAAATCGTTCGAACTGATTGGAGTGTTACAAGGGATTCCCTCGAAAACTTCCAGGTGAGCACAAAAAACATAGACATGCTTAAAGGCAACTTCATTTTATCATGTTTCCTAGTTAGAAAGCAAATTTCAAATATTTTATGTTTCAAAATTGCCATTGAGAACATTTCTTATATAACATACGAATTAATAGCAACAATCAATCTCATAAATAACAACGGTCCGCAATATAACGTTCCAATTTCTATAAAATCGAATTTCAATAAGACATGCACAGAAGTCACGATAGAAACGGATCTTGATTTGGACCAAATTGACTTAGATGGATACTTTAATATGGGAGAACTCAGATTTGAAGTAGTTTTTTCAGTTGTTGATAGAATATTCTTTAAAATCCCTGAATCAAACAACATAACGATCAACGATATCATCAAAAAGATCCTGAAACCGCATAAACTTACAGATAAATCAGTTTTAGACGAACAGCACCAAAATTTCTTATTATCAGCTGCAAAATCAGTATTTCTTGATCAACCTGTTTTGCTTCGTTTGAAGGGCCCTATAATAGTCGTTGGAGATCTACATGGAAAGTATTTCGACATGATGCGCGTTTTTATGAAGTTTGGTTTCCCAGATAAGGTAAATTACGTGTTTTTAGGCGATTACGTTGATAGAGGATCCGACAGTTTAGACATTATTTATCTTCTGTTTGCCTTGAAAGTAAGATTTCCAGATAATATTTTCATGATCAGAGGAAATCACGAATGCGAGGAAATTTCAACTATCAATGGCTTCAAAGAAGAATGCGAACGTAAGGGAGGCAATTACAAAGGAATTATCTCAGTTTTTGAATGTCTTCCGCTTGCTGGAATCATTTCTAACAAGATTTTCCTTGTTCACGGTGGTATATCGCCGCATGTTAACAGCCTCGACCTTATCGAAAGCATACAAAGGCCAATTGTCTTCGACACTGATCATCCCGTAAATGATATGCTATGGTCAGATCCAAACCCCGATATTGAGCACTTTGGAGTATCAGAGCGTGGCCCATTCTCAATTTATGGAAAAACTGCCGCTGTTCACTTTTTGAAGAGATTAAACTTGGATCTTCTCGTTAGAGCTCACGAAGTCACTCAAAATGGTTTTGGATTCCCATTTGGTACAAATATTCCTGTAATTACTGTCTATACTGCAACAGATTCGCATCAAAATAATCGCGGTGCAGTTATGCTGATTTCATCTGATTTAAGATATACCTTTGATGTTTTCAAAGGCCTTGATGCACCAGGAGAAGCTCAAATGGAAAAGAAAGATTTCAATGAATTTATTTCGCTTTAGAAACTATATATTTGTTTGTATTTTTATATTTCATTACTTCTAAACTTTATGTCATTTAATTAGCAGGTTGTAAAAACAAAATATTTATAATTTTTTTATATAAACAAGAAAATTTGCAAATTCAAGTTAGTATATTGATGTATAGCATGGTTAATACATGTAATTCATTCTATTAATTATTTTCGATATTCATTAAATTAATTTAGGCTAATCGAGCCATCTTGTATGTTTTCTGTTGTAGCAACATCAATAACTAATAGAACTGAAACAATGAACATGATTAATGAAATAATTAAATATGCTAATCCTGTAGTTGTTATTTTTCGATTAACATTTTTGTAAATTGAGTGGAAACATGAATTTGGCTTTTTGAATGGGCATTCATCAACTGGAATATCATTAATTTTGAAAAATCCGCAACATCTATATTTATTCTGGATTAAATCGATTTCAGACGAGTCAATATTGTGTTTCCATGTCTGTTGTAGCGATGATAAGTAAATATTTGGATTAAAAGCAAGTCTAAGTCCGATATAAAATTCGAAAAAGCAAATGCAAGAGCCTGCGGCGATATATGCGACTATAGTATTTGTATTTTTTGATTTCTGTGATAAAATTGTCGCTGAGAATACAGTAACAATAAAGGAAGAAATTAAATTTGTTATTAAAAGCGAGTCATCTAATAAATATATACCCGATTTCTTAACATATCCGTATATAAACAAGTGGAGCAACACAGATGTAACAATACTACCAGTGCTGATAATTCCAGCTAACCAATATAATGCACCCATATTTCGAAATGACCCTATATTTATTAGTCAGACCCTCTTTTATTATTCCAACCCTATAATTATTTTCCAGACCCTTAAATAATTTTTGAAGCGTATGTTGTATATTTTGCAACCTTCTACAGTATCTGCCAACAAAACGCAGCAAGATATCAGTGATGTATTTGAGAAAATAAACCAATTGAATCAATCAATGATATAAATAAAATATCGAATCAATAAAAATCATGGAACACGAAAAATTCAAGCTTTTAAACGATGTGAGAAAATCAAATAAAAAGATAGATGAAGTGTTTAATGATGAAAATATATATAAATATGTGAGTAGATTTGAGGATATAGCCTTAAAAATGGGCGAATAGTTAACATTGAAGGAAGGAAAAGTGTTGCTATTTTTGGCAGTTGTGAAGCAGTTTGCATGTTTGATTCTATGGAAATTGTTGCATGTGTTTGATTTGTCATGGAATCCATGATTTTTTTTTTTTTTTTTTTACAATCGAATAAGCAATAATGAATTAATTCTTGGGAATGATATCCTTCAAGCATGCAACAAATTCATCGCTGCAATCTGCGATTACGAACTTCTCTGGGTGTTCTGCGATAAGCTTTCTCTGTGTTCCAGGATGAGTGTTAAGGGCAACAATCTTTCTCAATGGGCTCTGGAGAAGGAAGTTGATGATCTTGTCATCATTTGGCAAGAAGTGGGAGACTAAGACATCTACAGACAAAGCACCAACACTGAGGTACTTTTCGGCTGCGTGGACAAGTGTTGTGCCGCTTCTTGTCATATCATCGTAAATTACAACGTGGCGACCCTTAACATCACCGATGACTTCGAATGCTTGCGATTTAGATTCATCTCCGACCATTGTTCTGACTTTTCTGATGAACGCGACAGGAGTTCCAGTATCTCTTGCGAAAGAGTTAACCCAGGCTGTTCTACCAAGGTCTGCTGATGCAAACATGAATGTTGAAGGATCAAAGCCAATAGAAGGTAAAGCTCTTAATAAAGCTTTTTGTCCGTAAAGCTCCAATCTCAAGCACGGGCCTTCGAAGTAGTGGAGAAGACCAGCTGTGTGAAGATCGAACAGAAGGAAGACGTTACCATTTGATCCTGAGCCGATTGAAGATAACATCTGTATTGTGCACTTAGCTGTGACGACTTCACCTGGAAGAACAGCACGCTCCATTGTTGAGTATGCCATAAATGGTATAATAAAGACACGTCTCCTTACACCGTATTGAACCAATGTTGAGCCAACACGAACAACTTCAAGAATATCGTCATCATCCACTAATGCACTAACATATATTGATATTTTACCTAACAATTCGAAATTTGATTGAACATCAAGTCGATAATATTTTTCTCCGCCTGGAAATGCCGATCTTTTGATATTTAAATGATTTGGGTGGAATCCATACTCTATAAGTTGCTTTTCTATCAGGTCTGAGAAGTATTTTGATTTATCAGTGCTGAGAATTAGTAATTCACTCATAATTTTTGTCACTTTTTGAGCAATTATTAATTCAAAATGAAATCTATTTAATTCAACTTATAATTATCTGTATATTCTATATATCAAAGATTTTTCAATTTGCCAAAATTAATTTACATGGCATAAAATTAACTTTATATGTCATAAAATAATTATACGTGTCATATTTTTGCAAATTTCTTTATTGTTGCTACTCCCTGAAATATAATGGATTTAAGTGTCAAAAGTTGTATTTCGGCTATAATAAATTTGCAAAAGTGCAGATGTAAAAAAAACAATATTTAATAAATCGGCTAAAAGTTAAAACATTTATTCAGTGTTTTGGTCTATCTGAAGGATAGATTCTGAATCCGAAGATTCTAGGTTCATATGGAACTGCTGGTTCGGCTGGAATTACTCCTGGATAAGCATTCAAGAAATTACGTATATAATTTGGTCCAAACCACGAACCATCGATTTTCTTGTAGTCATCTGTTTCGATTATGTAAACATCTGAGCAATTTGGACAAAACCATTGAACATGAACTTCTGAAGGATTTGTAGATACTCCATATGGAAGGCACAAGCAACATTTGCATAA
Organism: Trichomonas gallinae; assembly: GCA_008369845.1. Lineage (NCBI taxonomy): Eukaryota > Parabasalia > Trichomonadida > Trichomonadidae > Trichomonas > Trichomonas gallinae. The sequence goes on from MRSU01010452.1 coordinate 16,929, forward strand.
AATATGTGGGCATCTATGGAAAATCTGTTCTTTATATTTTTCGCAGAGTGCAGCTAAGCCCTCATCAGTTTCCAAGTACTTAGCATGAATTCCACCATAAAATTTCATGGCGTCTTCCTCTGTAGATGCTGATTCTAACGAATTTTGTTTCTGAAGTAATAATTTTATGGCAGTTGTTGGTTGTTTGGATAATGATTGTATGTCAGGATCTTTAGAATGCTCCTTTATGAACTCATCTGGCACTTTTACTAATATTTTATAAGGATTGCGTGCTAATATATAATCAATCCAACCCTTCATCTGTTTTTTTTTTTTTTTTTGCTTTGTAAATCATAATCTAAATTTACATGGCAAAAATATAACTTTAATGAAAAGCAGTAGTTCTGTACATGTTTTAAAGATTGGTCATGTTATTAAAAAAACGCAAAAATTTTATATGATTCAAAGTTGATGTTCTTATTACTTTATTGCTAGATAAAAATTAATATTTTTTTTTTATATGGCTTACCTTTCATCGATTATAGTATACTATGAAAAACATGGAATTATCTGTTAATCATTGATGCTTTGATGAAGCATTTTAAAAAATCGATATGTAAAACTAAATAGAACTCTAACAAAAAACTTAGTACATTAAAATTTATACTTATACACATGTAGTGATTGTATAGTAGAAGTATTAAATCTCAAGACTCATTATAGAAAAATAAGTTTTTGATGTTGCGTCAAATAACTAGTTTGTTGTAAGGGAAATAATGATGTACTAGAAGAGAAAGAAAAAATATTAATTTGATCAAAGAAGAAAAACATGAATTTAATAAATTAAAAGAAAGTTAAGCGGTGAGGAAATCTTCCTTCTCAGCACGCTGGTACTCCTCTATCATGCTCATGACTACGTTGCAAGAGTCTTCTAGCTCTGTCTTTGGATTAGATCCGAGAACTGATGCGTTTGTCTTAGTGAATTCGTTTAAGTAGGCATCTGTCTTTATGAGACCCTTGTAGTCGTCGATGATTCTCTTGAAAAGTTTCACGATATTTGTGTGATTTGCAAGCATGAGACCAGAAACTCTGTTTGGCATTGCCACGTATGGCGACTTCCTTGAAAGAGCGAGTTGTATTGATGCTGGGCCCCAAGGAATGAATCTCAACTTTTGATTTTCGTGAATCTGCCTCAAAGCTGAGTGAATTTCTGTTGGATCGATTTCTCCTTGAAGTATGTTCAAGATTGACATGTATAAACCATTGCTCATCTCTGTGCTAACCATGATATTCTTTTGATCCAATAATCTGTTCATAACTTCGATAACTGATGTCTTCTGGATGTACTGGCGGATGGAAGGAAGTGTAATTGGTGTATAGCCTGTCATTAAGAAGTGGCATTTTGGTGTTGGAACCAAAGGAGCCAAAAGTGAGACTAAATCGTTGTTTGAGTATGATGGGAATCTGAGTGTAGCTGTTGTAGCAGCCATAACGTTTGAAACAAGCATGTTCATTTCTCTGAATGAAGATGCATTTCTCTTTGTTGTGAATCCATCGCCAAGCTCATCGTCTTCTTTCTTCTTTGAGATGCCTCCTGGTGTCTTAGGATTTGTAATGTTAGCAAGAGCTGTATTATCAAGGACAACAACAGCATCGCAATTATTTGTCAATCTCTTCAGTGTAAGAACGCTGTTGTATGGGGCAACGACGACATCTTTGTCTGTTGCACCTGGGAACACTGAGTATGAGATTGTTGTCGCTTTCTTATATTCATCAGATAATTTTTCAATGAGGAAAGAGCCTAAACCGGAACCTGTACCACCACTAATGGAATGTGTGAAAATGAATCCTTCCAATGCATCAGCAACTTCGACTTCACGACGGACCATTTCAGAGAAAATTTCGTAATTCGCTTCACCTTCAGCGTAACCTGTACCCCAAACGTTACCAGCACCACTACCTTGGGATCCTATGAAGATATTCTCAGGATTGAAGAAATCTGAGAGCTCTGACTTTCTAATTCCAGAAATAACTCTAGGCTCAAGATCGATCAAAATGGCTCTCGGAATATACCTTCCGTCATCAGCTGAGTAGAAGAATACGTCTTTTCTGTCTTCAAGTGTGTTTTCTGGCTCTTTTAATACTCCATCGGGGCCAATGCCGTGTTCCGTCGACAGAGTCTTCCAGAATTCAAGGCCAATGGAGTTGCCGCACTGGCCAATCTGTAGAGTGATGATCTTTTTACTCATTTACCAAAAAATGATTTTTAAAAAAGTGAACGTTTATTAATTCGAACAACTTCAAAAGTGACTATAACCAAAATATACATGTTTTATTTCATTTTTTGGATTTTAAAAAATTTGATTCCTTTAAAATTAAAATTAAATCATTAAAGCTCATTAATTATTCACAAACTACAGGATTATCTTAAAAATTTCAGAGTTTCACGTTGATTTCTGTGATTTATCAAATATATTTTTCGATTTTTATAGAGAAAGTTATATTTTTGTTTTATAAAAATATCAAGTGTCAACAGAATGTTTAGAATATTAAAGGAATAAGGCCGAAATTGCTGCTTTAGGGCTGAAAAATAAAAAACGAATTTTTAAAAATGTCTGAAAACTCTTCGAAAAGGCCGTCGACAGTTACATTTGATGTCGATTACCACAGGCCTGGAACTCGAAGCGGTGCACGGACAGCTTCAGGAACCAGAAAGAAGCCAGAGTTGAAATCTCAAACAAGAAAAACTACGCAAAACCTAAAAACAGCAGATTTATCGCATATTACTGATACGAAGACGACACCTAACGTTCCTACATTCATACCTGACGAATTTACCAAAGAAGTTGCTACTCCAATTCCATTGAGGCCAGGAACTTCGCAACTGGATCCAGAAAACAACCAGTGGCTCACACGCGTGTTTCCTTCGCCTGAACCGACCGATTCTCGCCAAGAAGTCGAGAATTTGGGACAATGGCTAAATTCAGTTTTAGAAAAAAATCAGCAAGAGTCGAAAGAACCGATAGAATTGGCAGCTAACGCACGTCACTGGTTTACTGTTGCATATGAGGAGCTCTGCAGACAAGTTTCTGTTGAATGTCCAGAAAGATCAACACTTTTACTATCGATTTGGCGTCGTTATCAGGAACTGTTTGCAAGAGTTGTTCAGCTGCATCAAGAAGAAAAGAACTATCTCATATCAAATCACAAGGAAAGATTGCAAATCCTTAAATCTCAATTAGATCATGATCAATCGCGATTAAAACAAGTAACACAACAATACAGAGATGACCAAGAACGTTGGTCTAACGCTAGAGAACGCGATGAAACAAAATTTGCGAATATGAGAAAGAAATTAGATCTTCAAGTCAAAAATAAGCGCTCACTCCAAATGCAAATCAAAATCCTTCGTGATCAGCTAGAAAAACCACATTCAACTCAAACATCACAAGAACAGTTCGAAATTAAAGAAGAAACAGAAGAGAAAACAGAGCAAGAACCAATTACAGAAAGACATATTTCAGATAAAACGCATACATTTCGCGGAAGAATCAGAAAAGATTTTCCACATATGCATGAAGCAGTCAATATTTTGGATGATATATCACGTCTTGTGGATCAAGATCGTCTGCCAGCAAATATTACGAGGGAACAATTCCCAACAATCTTAATTCCAGTTCATGCTTTGAGAATTCCGAAAATCAGGACTTTAAAGTGGGTTTTATCTGCAATTTCGCTCTTTTATGGCCTAAGATTGACAGATTTAGCTGAAAGAAGAATGGTTAGCGATTATTCAACAAATCGCCAACATTTCGCTGAAGACATTTACCAGCACTTTCTAGTGATGTTTGGAAACCCACAGGAAGCAGCAGAGACCTTCTTCGACCTTGTTGAGTCCGCAAGATCACATGCTGACTCTGGAAATCTTCGATGCAAGCATTTCCTTCAATTTTTAGATGTTGTTCAGCCATACAGGGACAGCGTCTACCTGGACTTCTACTGTTACTGTTTAGGCTGCTTTTTGTCAACAAACGCAGCTCAAGGTCAACTTTTCAAGGATGAATTAGACTCGGAAGGAGAAAAGTTCTCTCCTGTCAACGGATCATTGGTTATTGACAGAACGAAGAAGGTTCTCTATGCAGTATCAGATGGTGCGAGTGCTGAGAGTTTCATAAATCGATTGACAGCGAAGCTCAACATCAAAGAAGGCGAAGAATTCGATACGATTGTTTCCGAAGATATAATTTTGGATGAATTGATGATATTTTATCAGTCAGAAGAATCGAGGATGACTGACCAGATTCGTGAGCAGTATGACATGGATGCTGCACAGTTTGGTGGCATTGTGACATTCGGGCAATTCCAAACATTAGCATTGTTTTCATCGAGAAAAATCGACCCGAGAAGTTACGTCGAAATGATGAGAGAAACATTCGAGAAAATGACAACAGAGACAATATCATTTGGTGGACTTATTGATGCAATGCACAGACGCGCAATGCTTGTTCCATTCTCGTTCGAGAGAATCGACTATGATATAGCTGACCATCTCGAAGACATGTACGGATTTATGACAGCTGAATATGAATTCCACAAACCTGACCTAGAAGCGAAACTCGAAACGCTCGAGAAAACAGACGATGGAGCTTACAAAGCGCTTCTTGCAGCTAAGACTAAGCTGGAGCAAGTCATGGAATCAAAGAGAATCGGCTTCTTCACTGAAGTCGCGCAAAGAGAGTTTTACGAAAGACTCCGCTCAATCAATATTGAGTAATTTTTTTTATTTCCTTTTTATTTTTGTTTGTAATAAAAACTATTGTTGTTTGCTATTATATTAAACAGAGGATTTGAATTTTATCTATGAATATTTAATCATTTTATCAAAAATACTATATATATCAAAATAAATAAAATCATTTGATTGATTTAATTGAGTTTATGTTATAATTATCATGATAATAGATGTAATTGATATAGTATATAAATATTTCAATTGTTATGAGTTGCGTAAGAGAAAATTTTTGGATAAAAAATATTATCTTAAAATCACGGAGTAGTATTTAATAGTTTAATCAACAAAGCTAGAATAAGACTGTATATAAAGAATTACATGGAAGGAAGACTAGCAAGCACATCCTTGAGAAGATTCTGTATCAGAGTTTGTAGTTGTAGGTCTGGCTGATGGAGTAGATACTGGAATTCCATGTGCTGACGATTTCATTAAATGCTGAGCTATAAAATTAATCATATCAGCAATTCCTGTTCCATCGAAAGCAGAAGTCAAAAACCACTTAATTCCGCTGTTTGCAGACCAAGAAGCAAGCATATCATCAGAAACTTGCCTTTCCATCTGCATATCAGCTTTATTTGCTGCGACGACAAGCAATGCTTCGTTTCCAGCAATTTTTCTGAAGTTCGTTATCCATTCGTCGATATGCTGGAACGATACTAATGAAGTAATATCGATAACAATTATTCCAACATGCGCATTTCTGTAATAAATTGGTCCTAACGCTCTGAATTTCTCTTGTCCGGCTGTATCCCATATCTGCATCTCTACGTGCTCATTGCCAACTTGAGCTAAATGCATCACGAACATTGCGCCAACCGTTGTTTGCTCATTTTTGTTAAACTCGTTGTGCACAAGCTTGTTTATGATCGATGTCTTGCCAACAGAAGCATCGCCTATCGTGACAACTCTGTAGATCGGCGGTGCTTTGTCTCCCAATAACATTTTTTTAATTTTTTTTTCTTTGTTGATATTTTTGGCTTTAAAACTATGTGTTTAGTTGTTTTCCGATTTTTCTGAGAAAAAAATGACATGAAAAAATCCGAAAAATTCAAAAATTTTCTCAAAAAAATGGAATTTAGCGATCATCACAGCAACCCTGTAATTCTCTGATGAAAACACACTGATATTTACAACTTTTGATTCCCTTACACTACCATAGAATTCATTGACGCACCACAAAAATGTGCTTAAGTTTTGAGAATCAACATTTATCTATTCTATCTTTTAAATGTTTGATTTGCATCATGCTGGATCCATAAATCAACGATTAATGCACGAAGATAATATTTTCAAAACCAACAACAAAGGTTAGATGATATTTAACAAAAATTCGATAAGATAATCTATAAATTAAGTAATATACAAACATTTTATAAAACATTAATTAAATATATTAAAAATTAATGATAATTTTGTCTCGTTTCATTAGGTTATTTGGAAACTAAACGTATTAATCATTTTCATTTTGGTTAGGAGCTGTTTCACCTTCTTGTTCTTGAGATTCAAGTTTTTGTTCCTGTGATTCGTTTTGATCTAGTTGATTATCGCCATCTGTGTTTAAAGGAACTGTTTCTCCATGTATTTCTGTTGTAGAAACTTCTTCTCCGTCTCTTGTAAATGGTTGAGAATCGCCTTGATATCCAGGCCTGTCCATAGGCTGTGGCTCGTAAAGTGGAAGATATTCTTGAACTTCTGGAATGTTTGCACGATCTTTACACTGGATTAATAAAGAATCTTTTTGCCACATGACGAAAAGAAGAGTTTGAACAGAACTTTTGCCAAGTTCTTCTGTAGCTCTTTCGAATTCATCAACAATATCTGGCATTGGATACCTTTTTTCGTTTCCATTAGATTCTTCAATGAGTCTTGCTTGTGGAGGTGGCGGAGGATTACCGCTCTTATCTTTTGGATCCGGTGGAGGTGGGAAAAATCGTGCATATATTTGATGTAAAATATCTAAAAATCGATCTTTTGAAATTACTCCTCTTCTAAGTGTGTCTGCTGTCTTAAATAGTGTAAGTAACTCGTGCAAGAAGTATGGATAGATGATACAACATGGAAACGCAAGCAAGAAATTTCCGAACGGAATTCTATGCGACATGATTGTTCCTGATGATATAGAAGGGTCAACACACTCGCATACAAAGACAATAAAGTTGTATGGAACATCAGCACAAACGAGTGAAATTATGGAATAAAAATCATCGCAATTCAATCGTGTTTCTGATGGAAACTGTTCAAAGGCGGCAAGTATATCACGAGTGAATTTTATTTTTGTCTCCAATGACTGGAAAACGGTTGGAAATGTCCAATCAAATCCATGATTTTCTTCCCCCATAATAATAAATAACGAATCTGTATTTTGACATGTAAAATGTCAAAATTATTTGGTAATTTTGTTCTTCAATCAATAAATTGTCTTTAAACTCAATCAAATACATATTAAGCATGCAAACATCTGAATGCTAAAACCATCAAAGAGGATATGATTATTAATTTGATGTTTTAATATATGACCACAATATTGATTATTCATCATGAGCACTATTGAAATATTATTATATTGGTCAGTAGTATTATTAATGTTTATTTCACAAGATCTATTTTGTAACATAAAATTATTGACTTTTAAGTTGATCGTATTGTAATATAAATAACAATGATATTAGAATATTATAGAGTAGTATATAATAAATATAGCTGACATTGAAGGATTTTTTAGTGTTTTTATCAGTTCGATAAAAATCTATAAAATGTTTCGTTAAAAAGTGGAAGGATGCAATAGGTATAAGATAAACATTGATTTTAGTGTGATAGATGTACTCTATTTACTCTATGGAAAATTTATTAAACAAGCTTTGGGATGAAATTGGTGCCTCCTAATGATGAAAGGCCTTTAAGAGATGATTTGCAAAGGAATGAGAACATGCAGCTGTCGCATTGACGGTTGCAATTTGCAGATGGATCTGTAGTTTGTCTTGTAGAGCCAGCAACTGTAGTGTTCCTCTCTGACCACTCATTGCGAACAAACCCGCCCATCGTTCCACTCTGCTGGTTCTGATTTCCAAATGTGTAAGAATTTCCCATATCTAAGTGGAAGAAGGCCGTGTCATCATCTGCATTGACAACAAAAGTTCCCTCGTATTCTTGCTCGTCGTTGTCCTTCTCGATGTCAGTGCGAATCATCAAAGATAATAATGAAAATTTTCAATGGCCAATTGTATTTTTTCAATATAAATTGCTTTTAAACAGACCAACCAATCGAACCTCCCTACGATTTTGACCTCAAAAGGCGGATTCACCTGACCCATTTTGGAAGGCTCATCAAAAAATCAAGTAATTCAGGATAAAACTTCGATTTTCTTGTTGAGTACAACTTGTATATGATAGTCCACTAAATTCTGTAGTCGCCAACCATAAGTAATTCATATTAAAGGGGGGTGATAAAAATAGCAGGGGAATAATTGAGTAGTTTACAAATTATTTTTATATCATTTGAAAAGGCTTCAGCAAAATGGAAATTAGTCCATAAATAACTAGCGCAATACTAATTATCCAAAATAACATGCGATTCGAAGTTATCCAAATGATATGGAGTCGTGAATTCAAACAAAGATTTTTTTTATAATTTGATCTGCCTCTGTCAGATTGCAATAAATCTTGTGGAAAGAGTTATAAAAACTAGTTTTGAAGTCTGCACGCTTCGTTTCGCACATTGTTTTTCCTTATGTTTCGATAATTATGACTCGATTCGCAAAAAAACACAGCATAATGGCATGAATCATTAATTGTCTGTGACTGCTGATTGAATGTAATATTAAATCAAGGATAAAATTAAATTTTGTTACAAAAAGATTAAAAATAAGCTGTCATCTGAAAAAATACGATAGACAATTTTCTCTCAAAATTGATTTTGACTCGAAAATCGCATATTTCATTTTATTGCAATGATATTGACCGATTGCAGCTGATGTGAAAAGGTGACAAAAAATGATCCCCTTCTATAAATGAATAATCATTCGAAGGTTAATATATTTAATTTTTTATGATAAAACATAAACATAAACAAATTTTGTTCGAACATTCAACTAAAATTCGGATGCAAATGTCTTTAAAAAGAAGTGTAAAGTGGAAAATCAGTTTTAATTTTAATTTTTTTTATTCTCACCCTCAACAAATTTTTTTTAAAAAATTAGCTGTAATGATTTTTCATCGATTAATGACTATAAAAATACAACTGATTGATAGGAAAGGAGATTTGCATGGCGAAAACATCAGGATTTGCCTTTTTGTCGGTTTGTCGATCAAATCACGAGCTATCGCTTTAATATGAATACGCAACGTGTTATTAGCCTGATGATGATTGTGATAACAAAAATTGACACTATTTTCAAAAATAGAATTGGGAAGAAATTCCTAGCAAAGTGAAATCAATCCATACTCAATGTATATGTATATATTCCAAAATTTCAAGAATCTTTTTCAATTTTTGATTACTCGCTCTGCATTTTTTGCTTATTGCCATATTAAAAACTCACTGAGCATTTTTCGGAAAAATTTACATTGATGTAAAAAAATGAGTTTTGCGTGAAAATTGCGAGGTGAGACTCTAGATATTCCATAGTAGATATGAAAAACAATCTTTTCCGTTTTTATTTTTTGTATTTTTTTGAATTTTTTGAGAGAACTCACAGAAAATGTAAAACCGTCATCTGGGATTCAAACTCTTGAATGGACGCAGTCCCGGTCCTGGACATTACAGACCCAGGCATCGATGAATTCGTTGAGTTTGACCCAGATGAGACCGAATTCGTCTACGACACACAACCTATTTATCATGAAATTTTTATGAAATATAACTTGACACATAACGAAATATCTTTATTTAACATCTGGTATACAATCCACAAATTCCACCATTATATGATACACTCGCCGAATATACAGACAATTGATAGAGAAATATTTTTGCAAAATATCAAAATTTATGAATTATTATGCGACAAATTAGATATCTTCGCTTCCATTAAAGATAACTTATATACGACACTTCAAGAAATCACACTGACATCGATGGATTGTTTTGATAATTTTTATTTTGATATATTTTTAACAGAATTTGAAAAGCATAGAACGATATTTAACAAGCAAGTACAAATTGTGAATCATTATCATCGTGTTTCTAAGCACCCACCACAAGTATTTACGGAAGAATATCCAATTTTTCAAAAACAGAAGAGGATCATGGCAGCTCTCATGTCATTCTTGAAAGATGAAATGTTGCCACGATCTTGTAATAAGATTATTCGCAAAATACAAAAGCTACGGGAATTATTTATTTTAATTATCGAAACATCTCCGATAGATGCGGATAAACTTAAGACTGCAGGAACATCAGCTTTTAATAGTATCATCACGCTTGTTCTCGACCTCAAAGGTATGCTTCTCGGCCGCCAACTCTTAAATATGTCATTACAATTCATCCCGCAGCCGAAAATCGACGCCCAGAAGCGAAGCTTCATCAAGAAGGACGAGATCTTCAAGCAGCAGGTAGAGCTCGAGAAGAACTACATAGAACTAGCGGAGTCAAGGGGAACAGAAAGAATCGCGCAACAAAATTCCGAGGATCTTAAAATCTCCGAAAGTCTGTTCAACCAAATTTTAACTCTTGACAAAAATTCAGAGCTCATCCAACGCGCTGTGGAAATGCTGAAGCAGGGCATAGAGAACCAGGATATCAAACCTGACATCTCGAAAAACTCGTTTTTAGAAGTTCTTGACTCGCTCAGAAAATTTCTCAAAAAAATCAACTGCATTATGCCGGAAATAGAGTTGTATGAGATTAAAATAGCACTGGGACTCGCTTCTGCGACACTTACACAGGAAAAATCTGAAATAATTCATAAGTTTATCTCTTCAATTGATCAGTTTTACGGACCGATAACAAAAGTGTCTCAATTAGCCAATATACAGTCGATTTTCAAGCTTATCAAGGAAATTGACGAATGCAACGAATTATGTGAATCGTTCGAAAAAGTTTTTATTCCGTTTCAAAGGATCATTGAAGTCATCGAGTTGACCAATGACCTCATTAGCCGCAAACTTACTGGTATTAAATACACTCCATTAGCTTTAGATTTTGATAATGCAGAAAACTTAACGATTCCTGCTGAATTTCGAGAAAAGTTCAACAGCCTGTGCCAGTTTTTGCATGAGAATAATATCGATATTTCAAAAAACCAAAATTTCGAATTCGAAAATCTGACCATCCCGAATATTTACTCAATACTCAAGGACTTAAATGGACTCCTATCCGAGCTTCCTTTTGCGCCAGAATTTGAGTTCGCTCACAAGTTTGTCGAGAATTTATTTGATACACAAAAAAATTTCAAATATTTTTTTCAAATAGAAATGGATTTCATCAGAGTGTCTAAATCAACGAGTATCCCGAATATCGATAAGATCCAAAATGACTTAAAATTAATCAGATGTTTAGATTCAATATATTTTATGCTCGATAAGGTCCGCACTATATCGTATGAGATAGCTGTCCAGAACACATATTTAAGGCTTGGGTACATTGTTAATGATCAATGCGACCACTTGAAAAATGTTTCATTAATTAAACCATTGAATCCCAAGCATCTTCAAGATATTATTTACAAACAGAGCCTGCTCAAGCTTGTTTTCCTCATGAAGATATATTGGCCAACGCTATTAGAACTTGAGGAATTGAATCAAACAAGACATTTATTTCGTTTGCTAGTTAAATGCCTTCAGGATAAGCAATTTGAGACACTAATGCCACTATATGAATACTTTAATAGCAAGAATTCCGAAGATATTCCACAAAGTGAAAATATAATGGAATTATGTCTTAATTTGTTAATGATTTCCACGAGAATCAACTATGAGTATGGATGGATCAATGAAAAATATGCAAAACCAACTATTCATGATTTATTAGAATATTTTTATAATTTTAAGATTATTGAAAACATTGATTCGATTTTCGACCCACTTGAAGAGTTTATAGTCAATCTCAATTCACCAAAGCTTTATAATAAGTTCACTTCATTGAAATATGGAAGTTCATCATCACAGTCGCTCATTGAACTAGCGCTCTATGTAATTTCCGAACCCAATCTAACCTATGATATCAAGAAATTCGTTGAAACCCTTTCTCGCGTTGCAATTTTCGTATCCAACATTGAAGGTTTGGACTTTGCGGCAAGTTTAGTAGTTAGGCAGATCCAGTCGGACTTCATAAAGCCATATGCAGTAGCATCTTTCAACCTTACCCGTTTCAGTTTCATGTTTTCTGATCTACTCTTTTATCTCAACACAGCAGGCATAATCAGCTCATCGGAGTCATACAAAACAATACAGATGGGAATACAATTGAAGAACATTCATCCGCCAAACTTAGTTTTAGGGACAGAAGTTAAAGATATCCTGCAAAACATAAAAAACGCAGCCAATTTCATGTCCAACTTCTGCACAAAGGACAATGCTGCAATTCAGCGCATGTTTAATGCCCTAAAGACTGCAATTAACTTCACAATTTCAAATTCTGAAGTTCCTCTTTGCTTTTTGTCTTCCATCCAGGAAAAACTATTTTCTGGTGAGAATGTAACCGATGACTGCGCAATTCTGCTCACTTATTTCGACAAAAACGATACAAATTATTCTCATATTCAAGCTTATGCTAACTGCATAAAAGCAATCCAAAGTGTTCTCATTATCATTGACCAGCTCGATAATTTTGACATGAATCTCGGTTATTGGAGATATGAATTATATGATATTCCAGTTCCTGTTAATCCAAAACGCCAAAATCTGAAGATAAACAGGCAGAGCATTGCTGTTCCTAAATATTGGGCACCAATCACGCTTCTTGAACTGGAAGATCAAAGAAGATTAATCGATTCATTCGAAAAAGAGCAGGAAGAAAGAGATAATATAGCCCCACAGATAAAGGAGTATGATGAAATAGTCCAAAAACAGAAAGAAATCGAAAAAGAGTTCATTGATACACAACTCAATCGAATTTTTCTTGTTGATTCGATGAAGATGCAGGTAATAAAGACAGAGAACATATCTAAACTAGAAAACCATCAAACCTTATCGAATTCCTTAGAATATCTTAATCAGGAGCGCAAGCTTTTAACTGATCATCTTATGCTTAGCGAATGCATGAGAAATTATATTGAGCGCGATTTTTCAAAATCTACGAAACAAATTCACGAAAATCGGATCTTGACGAATCCAATCGATACAAACACTTCATCTCAGTGTTCAGAGTGTGGATGTGAGGAATGTCATGTTGAACCTCATGAGAATTCAGTTTTGAACGAAGAATTGACGTCTTTTCTTGGGCATCTTGCAGTTCAACCTGATTCGGTGTGAACTAAATGTCCTTGCTATACAGTTAATAAATTGTTGTTATTTATTTTGTTTTAACATGTAAAGTTTATATTTTGTTCGATAAATCATCTATTTTTATTGAATTTATTCTATTAAAACATTCTATTATTGCAGTGTTGTTGGTCTATAAAGTCAAAGAATATAGTCTTCATTTGGAAAACACTTGCAAACTAACATTAAGAATTTTTGACGATTAAAAATATTTACATGACAAAATAAATATAACATTTGCAATGTAAATTATTTTACAAAGCAAAAAATTAAAATAGAAAAAAGTGAATTTTACATGACAAAAGAATGATTTACATGACAGAAAATTTAGACAAAATTTATTATAAAAGTCGTGATCGAAAAAAATGTTGAAGTTATTTGTTAATACAGCGAAAGGCATTTTCAGGTCGGCGTTCACATTTCCATCGAATGTGTTCTGGGTTGCCACGTTTGCGTCGCTTACTGGACAGTTATTCGGTGCAGGAATGTGTATCGCTAACGGCGACATCCTTGAAGGATTAATTCCAACAAAATCAACACTTTTGGCATCAGATTGGTTTCTTGCAATTATTATCATGGATTTAATTCAAATTGTTTCTCAGATCAGAATTCACTACATTATACAGAAATATTACAAGCACATGATTTACAATGCCGCTCCAAAAGCAAAGCTTCTCGCAACAAAATATCTCAAATACGAGCGAATCACTTTTGTTTTCATTGCGATTTCACATATTTTTATGCTATTTACAAATCCTGAAGGATTTCCTAAAGTTCACTATGTTTCTCTCTTGGTTTACTACGTTTCCTTCTGCATGTACAGCAAAATCATTGACAAATTAAATTATATCAAGAATGGCGAAATTTATCCAGTCGGATATGTCATTGACTACTTCCTTATACCATTCACAGCTATTTGCCTTCCATATACCATTTATTTGATGTGGACAGAGAAATATGGACTTGAATTCTTGTTTTTAGCACTCATTAGTTTCATTATGTACTTCCTCGCAGATTTGAAGTATGTATTCTTCGCTCTAATGGTTCTTGGCGATAGATTCATTAGAATCGAAACAAGTGGAATGGTTGACCTCACATAATCTCTAAATACTGGCCGTATTGATTGTATGCTTAATATTAAAATGTTAAATTTAATTTTTTAATTTTCATAAATATTTGTCAAGTAAATTTGATTTTTGACGTGTAAAGCAAAATATTAGCTTGAAATAAGTTAAATATTCGGAATCTATTTGTATATAGATTCACTTTTTACCATATAACTATAAATCTTTCTTTTCATTTAATTTATCAAAAATAATATCTTAAGTATCAAGTGACGGTATATAAAAATACCAGATATAGAATAGCTAAAAGTATGATTTATATCATTTTTTCTTGAAGTCGAATGCTTCCTCCAAGCAGGGGCGATCCAGCTGCTCCTGCTGCCATTCTGCAGGATGCACAAGACGATTTTCAGCAAATAGCAAAGGAAATGCATGTTCATTCTGACGATCCAATTGATAACGAGATTCCATATATTTATGAACAAGCGGCAGAGATCGTTAACACTATAATTGTATCTGTATCTGGTGTAAATTCAACAACTAGCAACTTAGAAATGGTCGCTGAGCTTGATTCGCAGTTTTTAATAATTGAAAAGCAATTTTTGAAGAGAATGGAAAATTTAATGAATAAACTAGCATCAAAAGTCGAAGATCTACAAAATGAGCTAGAAACACACAATCTAGATTATAATAATGAATTATCACAATTACCAGGAATCTTTGAGAAGTCAATTGAGTCCATAAAAATAAAGCATCAGCAGCAAATAGAAGAAGCACAGAAAGAATTTGATAATAGACTGCATACTCATCAAGAAAGACAAGCAATCATCACAAAAGACTACGAATACGACTATTTGCGCCAAGTAGAAGGCGCAGAAGCAGTATGGAAGCGCAAAATTAAAGAATTAGAGCTAGAATTTGAAAATTTAGAAAAAGATTTAAAAGCAAAAATAAACAAGAAACAGCAATTTACTCAACTGAAAAACGTTGAATTAGGACAAAAGGCAACAGAATATAGACAAAAAGAGGCCGAATTCAAAGAAGATCTTAAAGATATGATTCGATTAAAGCAAAAAGAGCTCGAAAATCTTAAGAAAGAGCTAGAAACAGCAATAGAACTGACAGAATTTGAAAACAACAACCTGAAGGAAATACAGAAACAGCAACATACCAAATTAAAGAAAAAAGAAGACGAATTAGTGAAAAAATATACTAAGGAATACAACGATCAGATGTTTGTTCTCGATGAAGAGACGAGAAAATGCATCAAGATACAGCAGGATATAGACAATATTCAATTAGATCATGATTATCAAGTAAAAGAATCTCAAAAATCTACCGAACAGAAAATTCGCGACGCGCAAATCGAAACAAACAGAATCGTCATCACCAATGTTGCAGCTGTTACAGCCGAGTACCAGCCCAAGATACTCAGCTTAACGCAAGAGCTCCAAGTGCTCGAGCACCAGAGATCTGTTTCTTTAGAAGAACTGAGAAAAGCAAGTTTAGTAACAACAGAAGAATGCGAGCTAAAGATCATCGAGCTCAACAACAAGCACCAAAAGAAGCGCTCCAAGCTTCAGATGGTTCTCAGGAAGGAGAAGGATGAATTACAGTTGTTATTAGACAAAAGAGGAAAAAC
Organism: Trichomonas gallinae; assembly: GCA_008369845.1. Taxonomy (NCBI): domain Eukaryota; phylum Parabasalia; order Trichomonadida; family Trichomonadidae; genus Trichomonas; species Trichomonas gallinae. The sequence continues at coordinate 32,824 of MRSU01010452.1, forward strand.
TATTGATGACTTGAAAACTGACTTCAACAAACAAATTTCGACTATGCAGGAAGAATTGAGATCAGGAGAAGAAAACCACGCTAACAAAATCCGCAAGATCTTGGAGATGTACAAATACGAGAGAGAGCAGATAGAAAACAGGAGAATAAAGAATATGGAAACGCTCAATAAAAGACTGCAAGAAACGAAGCAAATTTTGAAGGAAGAACACGACCAAAGGATGACAGCAATCACATATAGAATGGACATGCAGCAGAAGATGGAGATGGAGAGAGCATATGCACAAGGTGTAGCCGAAGCAAACGAGCAATGCGCGAAAGAACTCGCCGATATCAAAGAGAAAATTAAAACATATCAAAGCAGTATAATGGTCATCGAAAACGAAATGGAAGCATTGTACAAGAAACACGCAGAAGAGTACAAAGAATACAGTGACTTGAAAAACGCTGAATTTGAAGAAAGGAAACAATTAATCGAATCTCAAAACGTTATAGAAATAAATGAGATGATTGCAACTCGCGATGGATTGAAGGAAAAAATCGAAATAATGAAAAAGAAAATAGAAAAGTTTGATAAAGAAACTAAAGATTACGAAAAGCACAAAATCATCAAACCAGAAGACCTGGCTATTGCTGGTGATCCAGTTTTCGCTGAGAAACTCCAGGAACAGCAAAACATCATCGCGAAAGCGAAAAAGAGAGAGAAAGAATTAGAAAGAGAAATTAAACAAATGACAGTGAGATTTGAGACTGCGAAAGGAATAACAGATGATCTGCAGGCCGAACTCAACGAATTCAACAGACACTTCGACAGCGGAGTAGAAGAGAAACTGATAGATAGGAAATTCATACTCGAGAAAGAACTGAATGAAGTGAAACAAAATCTCAATAAATTCTCAGACAAATGCGACAAAGAGAGACAAGACTTGGAAAAGCAGCTCGAGCTTATCATAGAGAAACATAAAAATGCTGAAGAAAGATATAAGAACGCTTTGGAATACAGCCAACTCGACACCGCGCAAAAACTGAAAGAAGCAGAAAAAGAGCCTCTAAAACGCTTCGAAGAGGAAGATGCAGAGATGGAAAGGAAGCATAAGGAAGATCTGGAGGCGATGCGCAGAAGGGTAGAAGAGCTGAAGCTCGAGCGCAAACAGAATCTCGACACATACAGAAAAGAATATGAAGCTGATCTAGAAAATGCACAAAGCCAGTTTAAAGACGCAATGAAAAATCTCGAATCACAGCAGGAAGAAGCGCTCAGACAAGTATCATCGCTATTGTCAAGATTGAACGAAGAGCGTGCTAAAGAATGCCCGTCGTGCAAAGCAAAGGAAGAAGAGTTAGCGAGAATAAAAGCGAAACGAGAAGAGTTGCAAGAAAATTTGGATGATATGATTAAACATTCACAAGTCAGCAGCCAAAAGATGACAAACGTGTTCAGCCAACAGCCAACCATCATAAAAAAGCAGCAGAGTTCAGGAAATCTTGCAGCTACACAACCAACCAAAAAATCTATTTCTACATTGGGAAGTAAGCCACAACAAGGTAGTAAAACTATAGCAAGGCCTAAGTCAGCGCGAAGAACATCACTTGCGCCTTCAACTCCGCGTTAATAAAAAATATATTATGTTTTGTTTTTTTATACAAAAGAATTCGTAGTTTTTCTATAATTTTATCGCGAGAAATAGCGATATATTTAATATTGGAGAAAATCTAAAGTCAAAATTAAATAAACAAACAAATATCTTACCATTTTCTTTGTTGGAAAAGCACTGGCTTTCGATCCTTTTCCTCCTTCGATTCTCCATGGCGCATCCTTGTTTTTGTTGGGCTATCGTCGACAAGTAAAGTATCGAGGTTCAAAACGTCTGGTAATATAACGTAGCGGATTGAGGCACCACGTATTGTAAGATTTTCGAGCCTTTTTTCTTCTTGTCCTGGAGTTTTGATATGGACTAATCGTAAATGTGTATTCATCGCTGAATCAACGCCAACAACAGTTCCCTTTATAACTGTGTTGTCCTTGAGTTCAACCGTGACCGTTTCTCTGACGAGTTTTCGCAGAAAATGAACCAATTTCATTTATTTGTTATGTCAAAATATTGCTTTACATGTCATAATTATGTGATTTTTGTCATGTAAAATTTTGAATTTGCAATAATTTTGGATTTTAATGGAATAAATAGATAGAAAATGAGAAATAATTATGATGGGATTATTTACTTTTACTAAAAAATGTTTTTTCATTGAAATTTTTGAAATATTATGAAAAATTATGCTAAAAAATTAAAAATCAAAACTATATTTACTAAAATAGACAAATTATCTATTGATTCAGTAGCAAATTAGGATTCTCTCATTTTCCATTAGAGCTTCTATCTACATAATATGCCATCACGATTCAAATCATCAAGTTTTTACAGTGTTTTTCGATATTTCAACCATATATCTTCGCAGATAACAAGAGAATGAAAACAATCTACAAAAATATTTAATTGATCCTGAAAATCAGACATAATGCTAGAATTAGAAATATTCAAAATGCTATGTTTGTAGAAATCAAAATCGAAATTTCAGTATTTTCCCAAGAGAAACAATATTTAATCGATTATTTTACTTCCTTGCTACATCAAAACCATATATTCGAAAGATAGAAGGGAAATTCTAGAAAATTTAGTACCACAAGAAAAAAATAAACGTTCGTTTTTTGTTAGAATTATAAAATGGATGAGGCAGAGGTAAGGAAGCTTCTTGAAGCCAGTGGCTACAAGAATATCCCACCAGAGACGCTCAAAGCATTCGTTAGATCCCTTCAGGAGGAAGAAGATGCAGATCCTGAAGATATGGAAATCGAAGAAGAAGAAATTCATGAATACAGACCACTTCAGAAACCACCAATGAAGAAATCATTACTACCAGCGAAGAGACAACCGATCAAAAGTGTTTCAAAGTCACCACCAAAGAAAATCGATAATGATGATCATGAAGATAGCGATGATAACGAGGCAATTCCACCTCCAAAGAAAACATCGCCAAAACCAGCCTCTCCAAAGAAGTCCTCACCAAAAAGAATTCAACCAAAATCGAAATTCGATGATGACGACGAAACAGCGAAATGGGCAAAGAGAATGCAAGAATTACGCAACAAAGCTGATCAGCTCGATCAGTCCCTCCAAGAATGCCGCGATATTATCATGCAAGAACCGCCAGAAGACGACGGAGAAGCAGTTGATATTCCTATGTACTTTGGCACGTCAGAGAGGAAGCTAGACCCATACCCAGCTGTGAAGAAGGAGTATGTCGGCGGATTTATCAGACCACCGCCTGTTAAACCGAATAAGAGAAAGAATGCGCCGGTACCTAAGAAAGGCAGGCGTCTTCTTTACGAAGAGAGGTTCCCAGACTATATCCCTCCGCCAGAGAGAAGGCGTGATGACCTTAGATGGAGTATCAGGCAGAAATTAACATATAGCGATCCAGCTTATCACTGAAACTTTCTCTTGATATGTTAATTTTTATATGTAATGATAACTAAATTACTTATTTTATTCTTATTTAAATACGATGCTCTATTTTTTTCTTTTTTGATTAAATATATAATTTTATAAGTTGGTTAAGACAGTATAGATTGAGGCCCAGACGAAGACCATAAGAGGAATACCTTGAAACATGCCTTCCATTACTGGAGATTCGTTTGGTCCGAAAAGATCTGCAACTTGCAAAACGTTGTTGACATAGTAAGTGGTTCCATATCCGGCGATACCTAAGTACAAGAAGAGTGGTGTTAAGAAGGTCTTGAATTTAAGAACGCCAAGGACGATTCCAAAAATTAAACCTAATATTATTTTTGTCCAATAAAGGCCATCCTTAATTTCCTCCTTTGTCCATGGTCCTTGGCCTGTAAGGAATCTCTTAAGAATGTTAATTTGATAAGCTGGACCTGCTTTAACTGGAGCCATTTTTTTATATTATTTTTGTCAGTTTACAAACAATTCTTGACGCTTTACATAATTTTTTTGATAGTTTACAAATCAAAATTATCTCAATTTTGGATTGATTGATTATAGAGTTTGTGAATAAAGTCATAGACTCCACACAAATATGTAGACGCAGCATATCTGATGCAGAACCTACCGTAGATGAAAACTTGGATTTAGTATTGTTCAATGGTTGAAAACGTCGACAAATAATTTTTGACACTTTACACTATTTTTTTGTCTGCTTACATAGCAGATTTTAATTTAATTATTGTTTGATTATCTATATCATTTCTATTGTAATTTTTAAAGTTGGAAAAATTAAAAAGTTTACAAAAAAATTATTTCATGATTTTTCAAATTTTGGTTTAATTTAGATATATATTTTTACTGCAAAAAAATTCCAAAAAAATTAAGAAGTTTACATAAAATTGCCAATTTACAAATTTTTGAATAATTTACAAAAGAGTTTTTCCAAACTTCAAAATTCTGATAAAATTCTATGTAACATTTATATCCTCAAAGAATTCGACAAAATATTTGAATAGTTTACAAAAATAATTAAAAAGTTTACAATTTTGTTATGAATTTTTTTGAATGACACAAAGGTGACACTGTTAAATAATGGAAAATAGTTTAGATGAATTAAGTGAATATCTGAAAGCGTTTGACAAAGAATTTCTCAAATCAAAGGACATAGATTCGCTTAATCAAGCGTTTAAGCGCGTGATGTATGAAGTTAAAAATATCTCTACATATTGGCATGATTTTGACAAACTTCAGCGAAAAATCTTCAAGCTTTTGAATAAACTCGCCGATCTCAATCCAGATGCCGAGGCAGCAACTGATATAGAAAAGGCAGAATTTGCTTTTGCTGATTTACACGTTAAAATCTTGCCAATATACGATTCTGTCATTCGCAATTTGCGCGAGCAGTATATACTGTGGCGTAATTTCAGATGCAATACAACAGATGAAGGTGATCAGGGAACCAAAATCAAAATCGAGCAAGCAGAGTTCAAAGCCTGGAATGAAGTTGGTAACGAATTAAAGCGCGCAGGAATAAGCGAGTTCACGTATGCACTTTACCATTATTCACGTTTTACAGCACCGAAATTATTGGATTCGCTCAAATATCATTATAAGAGGCTCTCAGAACTCCATATTGGCTACGTATCAGACCCGTCTTACGTTCCCATTGAGGCTCATTGAAAACATCCGAAAATATTTCATATTATTGTTTGTACAAAAAACCATGATATCTGGCTTTCAAATGACGCAAATGTATGGTTTCTTTACCATATAGTCACTGTCAGGCAAATAGCAAATTTTTTGTTGCCAAAAAATATCACGACAAATGATATAACAGATGGTTCGCTTATTTGCCGTAGTCATTACTTTTATTATTTAAAGCTTTATTTCACTCCTAATGTTCGTCTTTTTTCAATTAAAAATATTTTTTTAAAAAATACAGTCTTTATATTGATAATTTATGAGACAAAATATCATTATTTTTATTATATAATATTATTTAAAATTTAATAATGATCAAAATAAAGGTTTGTTTTATTGAGGATATATATTTTGATCTATAAAGCTTGAAAATAAGCCAATATGTATAATTATAGTAGCATTCATATTTCTCTTAATAGAATCTAGTCTTTGTCAGATAAATTATAAATTTTAGTAAAATCATGATAGTATAAGGTTACATTAGATGACAGAATCTATTTTTACTATAAAACATGGTAAAAATATAATAATATAATTAAAAATCATATTTCTTGAGCTTGCTGTTCAAAAAATTCATAGTTATAGGGCTGACCTTTCAAATCAACATAATTATGGAAGTTTTCATCATCTCTTGGACAATATTTTAATAGTGAAGAGATCAATTTCGAAGATTTGTAATAATGATGAATAACTGATGCATATCTAGACGAATTAGGTATTGTAACATTTCCTATCAATTCCTTCCCATCTGGAATAATGTTCTGCCCAGATAAATGCCGAATTACAGAATTATTTGTAATATAATTAATATTATTGTCACGAAGCTTTCCAGAGTCAATGAGCATGTTAAATATAGCTTGGTCCATCCAATCTCGTCCAAAATAATAATGAGAAAGCGCAAGAGAGAGGAAATTTTTCACAATTGTTGCATCTCCTCCAAAATAACCTGCGCAGACATAATAAAACACTTCAGCACTTACATGATACCCTATTATAGATAATTCTCCTTGATTAATTGGTCCAATCATTTCGCAATCGTTACAATAGAGATTTAATCCTTCTTCAGTCACATGAATGGAATCTCGCGGCAGAAGTTCATTAAATGGGTCACCTTGGAAAACTGTATCGAATAAATCTGCTTTTATGACTCTATCTATTTGATCTATGTTTCGAAGAATAAAATCGATCATAATTATGTATGAAACAGTAAATGTTTCCTTTTTATGAATTATAGGTGGCCATATTAACTCTATAATATGTCCACCGCAGTTTTTGATATCTTTCATCATTTTTGAATTTATATTTCGTAATGCTTTGGAGTCAACGAAAATAACGCAAGTACATTTCGACCCTGTATGTCTTAATGTCCTTAAGAATAGGTTTATGTTCGCAATACCATTAACAGAGTATGTTAATAATATATCTCGTGGAGTACTGTTAGGTTTTGTGTTCCTCACATGAAATTTACATTTATCGCATGTATAGTTTGTATTTTCGATGTTTATTCGTAAATTCTTCGCATGATATAACTTAAAATCCCACGGAATAGTGAAGAAGTAGCAATATCCGATGTAATTTATTTTGTTTTGTCTGTCATTAACGAGAATGGCATAATATATGATAGCCAGGAATATCCAAGAAAACGAGAAATGAAAAAACTGCAATCAAATTAAATTTATGGAGGGGCGCGTTTGATTAAAATGGGATGCTTTCACGCCTGTATAACACACTCAATTTTATTTAAACGAACATTAATATAATAACCTTATTTATTCGGACAATTGTTCTACGAACAAATTTCTTCTGTGCTATAGCAAATCTAATTTTGATCATTTTACATGATAAATTATTATTGGTAGTATCATATTAATATAGTCCATCATTATTAAAAATAATAGTCAATGCCCAAACATCGAAATTTATTATTCGAGAAAAATTTTTCAAGAAGATATAAAATTTCATAAAATTTTATCAATATGCGTGAAAATAATGATAAATTGATTTGTCATTGATAAAATCAATAAAAATTGATTTTTTAAAATATGTTAATCAAATGTTTTGTTTTTTCGCACCAATTCATAATATGAGGTAGTCCATGCTGTAAATATAGCAAATAAATTGCTATTTTCGGGAGTTTTCCTGGTCAAGTTGTTTTTGCTGAAAAAGTGATAAAATTTTCATAAAATTTTATGTCGAGAAGAAACGGTAGCGACTCATCGAGACGCGCAGGAATCAATTGGAACTTCGTAGATTCTTTTGACATAGACGAAATACTGAATGGCAATGGAAAAAACGCGCAATTGAAAAGTTTCATCAAAGGATTCAGGCAATTTCAAATTTCTGATAACTACAATGAATACAAAGTTGATCTAATGCCTAAATTCTTGCGTCTTTGCCAGCTCTCGTGCGAAGCTTTAATCGAGAAACAAAGGTCGACCATAAAAGAGAAAGATTCGATCATACAAAAGCTGCAACAACACTGTACATCACTTCAAAATTCGTATGAGAAAGCTCGCTCTTTGATTGAACAAATTAAAAACGATATCAATCCATGTCCAATCTGTAAAAAGAAATTCAAAACGCCAGAAACACTCCAAAACCATATCAAAACCCATCACCCACAACAACTACATCATTGGAACTGCTTAATAAATAATCAAGAACATATCTCTACAAAACCTGAAGAAATCACAAGCAGACTGTCAGAGATTAACAATAAAGTCTCTAAAAACGTCATTTTACCAGCTGAAACTGAAGAAGAAAATCTTGGAATTTCAACTATTGAAGAATCAGAGAAAACACCATCACCAGAGATCAAGAAAATCATCAGATCTGAGCCAACCACACCACCTCCGAAGCCGTCTCCACGAAAGAAAGTTAAATTTCATGAAGACAGCGTCGTAGAAGAAGATTCAACAATACAAACGATTAGAAACAAGAATGTCCCTCAGATGCTTGAGGATGATGTTCTTGAAGATAATCAAAGATCAAAGAAGAAGATTAAAAAATCAAAGAAATCTTCTCCAACGAAAGAAGAACAAATATCAGAAGTTAAAGTTGAAGAACAGCCACAAGCACCGATTGAAGAGGACAGCGGCGTCACTTTCATTGATGACGATGATGATGATATTTCTTTCTTCGGAAACAGAAATGATGATGAAGACGAAGAACCAGTAAACTCTAATGATGATAATAACGCTACATTAGAGGATGGTTTGCTACAAACAACATTGCCACCAATCGCAATGATCGAATTGTTCGATAATAATCCAGAGAGTTTTTATCTTGAGAATGTGTCTAATCTTGACAAAAACTCATTTGTCGACGAAGAGCCACCAATTCGATTTTAATTTTTATTATTTATGTGTTTGAATTTTAAATTGTATGTTATATATTATTTCATCACTACTAACTTATCTTTTCTCTCACATATCCTGAACTCATTTTAATATTGTTAATTATCATTTTTAATTGCAGTATCATCTAATATGAGAATATTATGCATGTTAAAACAGCAATCTATATTTAATATGAGTGTCAATATTTAGATAAAACGCATGTATCAAAATTTCAAATAAAGATTGAACAATTTTAATGGGAGAAGTATAGAATTTTATTGTTGATATTAATATAAAATATGTGCCTATATTATATGTGTATCCCAAATCACATAATAATGATAACAGCACATAATATCGAAATCATTCTTGTATTTATAAGCGGAGAATCTGGATTTGTGCATTCATAATCATATAAATCGGCATCAAAAAGATAATAACCATAAAATTCGAAACCAAACATTCGTAAAAAATAGAGTCTATTTGGTGCAGGCCATTTTAACCTATCATCAAGCATAACGAACCTAAAACTGTTGAAAATCTGGGTGTTTTCAAAATAGAATCTTCTTGTGACATTTTCGCCACATCTATTCGGGTATTCCGGATCCCAAGATGCAAATGAGCAAAAATCTGAAGCATTTTCTTCTGTATATTTGACATAATTTAGCTCAGTCCATGTACTGTTATCGGTTGAACCTAATAATTGCCACTCAGTGGGTGGATCTGTTCCATTAATAATTGAAAATTCATAAGATATAGGCATCATGTATATCTTTTTAGAGTAAAACTGAAGATATGGATGATCATTGCTATATTCACCATAGCCTGGATTATTTAATGGACGTTCAATAAGAAAATCTGCGCTTGAGTTGTCTTTGTTTGTGACAGATATAAATTTCTTATTGTGTATCGAATGGTATATTCCATGGTAGTCTAACGAACTATCAATGAATCTTATACACTATCTCTATTACCTTTAAACCTTTTCAAAATCTTAAAAATTAAGATTTTGACATGTAAACTGACAAATATGGTTATGAATATTTGCATCTTGTCTATGGCATCCATTACATTAGGAATACTGATTTTGCAAATAATGAGCCACAAATTTCAATTTTTTTATTTGATTCATAATCAAATAAACAAATCTAGTTCTTAATACCTTCACAATGACATTAGAAAGTTATAAGTTGTTTAATTTAACAATATAATAAAATTGATTAGATTTAATATCAAATTGATTAGCAGCTTTGTCACCATTTTTCATAGGAATATGTTATATAAAATGTTATAAAATATGATTTGGATAATTAGAATAGCTCTATATATGTTATTTAATCAAAACAAATTCTTATTTTGGTTATTTTCATTATAATAACTTATTGTGTAATTCAAATTACATTTCATTTCTTGAGTTTATGCTTATATTTACAATTTACTCAAGCAAAACACAAAAATTCGAAATCAAAATAATATTTTTGTAGAAATCTAATAGTAATTTCGCATTTAACTTGTTTAAATGAATTAAAACAAATATTGAATCGTCACTTAAAAAAATCAATAAATAAAATTATTAATTAAAAAAATCGAATATTTTTGCGTATAAACTGGATAAATCGCTATATCTAAATGTTATATGCAGAAATATGAAGTAAAGAGGCGAAGATTTATAAAATACAGAAGTTTTGTGATATAAAGTGGCCGGCCATTTTTTTAAAAAATAAAATGACTTTAAATCCTCCTCTCATGTGGGCACAAGACCGTAACGTCGTCTACATTACGATCAAACTCCAGGATGTTGCAAACGAGGAGATCATCTTCGGAGATGACCACTTTATTTTCCGCGGAAAAGCTGGCGATGTAAATTACGACTACAAGCTTGAGCTTTTCGGAAATATTCACCCAACAGACCAGACAACGAAGTACGTCAAGTTCGGCAGATACATGCAATTAAACGTACGCAAGATCGATACAAGAACTTGGTGGCCACGTCTCGCTAAGACAGCTCGCAAGCTTGCCAATGTTGGCATTGACTGGGAGAAGTGGATCGATGACCCAGAGGACTCAGATGATGAACATAATCATGATGATGGCTCATTCGAGATCTCAAACACACCAGACGCCGACATGACATCAAGCTCTGATGATGAGGAAGAGGCTAAGAAGGATAACAAGCCCGAAGAGAAGCCTGCTGAAGAAGCTAAGCCAGAAGAAGAAAAGAAGGAAGAATAAAATGTCTATAGATAAAGAATAAAAATGGTTCAGATCATTTTGACATTGTTACAAGTTTTTAATAATATTATTTTATTAAAATCTTGAAAATGAACTGACTCAATCACAATCATTGGGTTTTCTTTACCATAACTCATACACTACAGTTAACTTACATATTTTTCAAAATTATTTTGAAAAATTTCAAATTTCAGTCATTTTGAGCCAAATCACTTTGTACATCTTCATATTTTACAATTTCAATTTGTTTTGCATTATAAATTTAGATCTTTCAATATTTATATAAAAGAAAATTAAGAAATGGATAATTTTGAACAAAAACACTAGAAATATTTTCATATTCTACAATTTTGATTAAATATAAGCTTACAAATCTCGATCTTTCAATATTTTATGAAATACAATTGTATTGTTCAAACTTCTGTGATGCAACAATGTTATATGGGGAAAAACAGAAATACATGTTCAATACAACATAATGGATATGAAACTTTAGCCAGATTTCGTTTGGATAATTATTGATTTATAAAATTTGAAATATATCTGATATGTAATATACATATAGCAGAGTTGATGGCACCTCAACCAAACGAATAGAAAATCAATGTATAGATATAAAAAGTAATATAATCAAGAAATCATATGATATCGAAAGAAGAAGAAGAAAAAATAGAAATTGTCACTTTTTATAATGATATATTTAATTCTTTTCAGGCTTCCTTCTGGCTACGAAAGTAATGAATCAGAGTTTGATCCTTATGCCACACTCGGTCTTAAGAAGTTCGCCTCGCAAAATGATATCAATAGATCTTACAAAAGATATATTAATTATCGAAAAACACATTTAAATCCATCAGAAAAGATGCTTAAGCAATGGAATGATATCGAAAAAGCTTATGATATACTCAAAACGGATGTTGGACGTTCAATTTATGATCAAATCGGAAATGAAGGTTTTGAATCAGAAACTTTTAAGATTGTTGGATATAAAAGCGACGAAGAAGTTATTTCTCTAGGATATTTTGATGCAAATAGAGCGAATCAAGCTTCTAAATTTGGTGGAATAATTACCTACCCGATTTATCTCGAATTAAAAGACTTCATGACTGGCAAAAAGAAAAACTTCCACATATTTAGATCTGTTCCATGTGTTTGTGCACAAAAAGGAACAAATTGCAAGAAATGCAAGCAATCGCCGATTATTTCGCAATATGAACACTATACTCTTTACGTGCCTAAGGGAACTAGACCATCTTCGCGTCTTTTTGCAAGCAATATTACAGATTCAGATAAACATAGAAGTGCAACTGATGTGATTTTTATTGCTTACGTTAAACCTAATAATAATTTCACTCTCGTTGGCCATGATCTATACAGTAATGTTACTATCCCTCTTGCACAGTCTTTTACTAAGAATACAATTAATTTCAAGAATCTTGATGGACAAAATGTTCCTGTTTCATTCCAAAATGTAAGAGATGGTGATACAATTGTTGTTTCTGGCAAAGGTTTCCCATATCAAAATGATCCAAAGAAACGCGGAGATTTGATTTTAACTGTTAAGCTTCAGTTTCCGAAGAATCTTTCTAATGAACAGAAAGAAAAAATTAAAAAGATTCTTCCTGATGATATTTGTAACTATCAATAAAAACTGTCTTGTATTTTCCTTTAAATAATATTTTTATTTTCTGTGGTATACTACATAATATTATCGATAAAACAGTTCAATCAAACAAGAATTTTCTATCTCGAAAAATATTGTTTTCGATTATAAAAAGAAGTTCACTATAATAACTTCTGTCGACATTTGTTTACAATCAATGTGTCCCTGACGAGTTTAATGCAACTTTTTTGATTTTCTATGAAAATGCCTTTAAATATTGACAGAAGATGTATTAGGAAAAGTGATTTGGCATATATATACTCCAGATTTCACATGAAAACCTACAGAAAAAGAAAATATTTATATTTTTTAAATAAATCGTTTTTGGTAAAGATTGCAATACAAAACATACTTTATTACGTGTAATATACAACTAATGATGGATCTATTTGCTTATTTTGTGCAATTGACACAGAGTAGCATTTTCTGGGCATGGAGTGCGGCAAACTGTTTTATCTTCCTTTTTATGTGTGCATGTTGATACAAACTTTTGTTTTGAATATTTTGGATCTATTTGAATATGATTAATGCAATATTGGAACTTTGGAATTGCATTGTTCAGACACTGAGGGCATTTACATATTTCTATTTTAACAGGAAGCTCTAATTCTTCAGATTGCATTTCGTAATATGTTGCTAGACTTTGTTTGAACTTAATGAAGTTATTTACACTCGTAAATTGATTGTTCATGTCTAATTCTGTGCTATGAAGTACATTTTGATCGACTTTTCCGCTCTCAATTTGCGAAGCGATACGTTTTATTTGATATTGAACGAATTCTTTCTTCATTTCATCTGTGTCAAGCTTTGTGTATTTTGTTGACTCGAATTCCTGGTTAGAAATGTCTCTAGGAATGGGATGCAAATCTTCAGGATTTGGAATATGGTCACCATACTTAGAAACATTCGGAGGAATGAATGGACTCGGTTCACCAATATTTATCGATCTAAGATAATTATGAAAAATATCAGTAGCACTTAAAGCCATGATGTGAAAAAATATATACAAAAGTGACAAAATTGAATAACTCTGTTCATTTACTGAAAAGTGACAAATAAATAACATTTCATATCAAACATTTCAAATTTTGGCCAAACCGTCTGATGCATTGATGTCTTAACACTTAATGTATTACCTCACTCATGTATGCCTGAGACAAAGAAACAGAATGAATATTGTCAGTTTAAACATTGATGAGTAAGAAAAATCACTGTGGCAGTTCTCATTCTCAACGAGTGCAATGAATTAGCTAGTTTCATGTACTCCTTGAGAATGGTAGCTTCCAAGAATTTTGTTATTAGAAGATAATATATTAAAATTCAAAAAGAAAATAAGAGACAATTAGATGAAAATCTAAGTAAACTAAGTATTATACTTATATATATCTAGTGATTATATGGTAGAAGTATTAAGACTCAAGCTTTAGTTAGAACGCATAATTCAATGTAATAATCCATATGAAGAATAAAATTTACCACCTAAATATATCTAGAGCAAGATAACCTAGGAATGATTCAATATTTAGCAAAAAAACAACTTTCTGAAACAATAGAAATTTTCAACTCAGGTATCATAAAAGTGACAGAATTGAAAAGCTGTGTTTTGATATTGAAAGAGATAAAAGTGACATTGGTCAATGAGATAAAGGTGACAACTTACTGAAGGCATTGTCACTTTTCTTAATTATATTTTTGAAAAGCTCTGTTCGAAATTTTCAAAAAATGGTAGGATACTCACAGGAATTGATCCAGCACAAAGTTGTGTTTGTAGGAAACTCAGCTGTCGGCAAAACATCAATCATTAACCAGTACATGTATGATTCCGTATCTAATGATCACGAGCCAACGGTCGGTATCGACTTTTTCGCAAAAACATTGCATCTTGAAGGCAGAGATATCAGAATGCAAATCTGGGACACTGCCGGTCAAGAGAAATTCCACTCATTAATCCCATCCTACATCCGCGACTCGACTGTCGCTGTTTTCGTTTTCGATATAACTCAGCGCCAGACATTCGACGATCTTGAGAAGTGGTTCAAGATGGTTATAGACATTGCCAATCCACAATTCGTTATCGTTGGAAACAAATGTGATCTCGAAGCAAATCGCGAAGTTACAAAGGAAGAAATTGCCAAATACGCTGAAAGTAAATCTGCTAAATATATCGAAACAAGCGCAGTTACACCAACAAATATCAAAGAACTCTTCAATATTGTTGCTTTAATCCCAACTGAAGGTGAATCACAAAATGCGGCCCCAGCAGCTGCATCTGGAGATAAACCAGCCCAGCAGTCTGGAGAAACAGCTACAAAAACAACGGCTCAGGCACCAAGCATTGACTTAACGAAGCCAAATGCTCCACAAAATGGTGGCGGCTGTTCTTGCTAAATATTCTATAGTGTCAATCTTTTAAAATATAACTGATAAAAGTTTATTCGCCATTTTTTCATAATGTTGTCAGGACTAAAGAGATATGAGAAAATCAAATATATCCAACAAGGGACTTTTGGCAGCATTTATCTGTGCAAAGACCTACTAACGAACAAGACTGTTGTGTCTAAAGAGTCAGATATTGATGACATCAGTGACCAGGAAATTGAAACTCTTAAATCCTTAAAACATCCGAATATTATTGTCATGCTTGACACTTTCAAGGACTTTATGTCGCAATACATCATACTAGAGAACGGTGGGAAAGACTTATTAGCGATTTTAGATGAAAAACCAACAATGGAAATGAAACAGATAAAACACATAACGAGAGAAATACTCAAAGGCCTGGATTATATACATTCACACGGTTATATTCACAGAGATATCAAATCTTCGAACGTTTTAATTTCTGATTCAAACGAAGTTAAACTTATTGACTTTGGATACTGTCGCAAAATAGAAGGGAGGCCTCTTACGCCATCACGGTTTACAAATCAGTTTGCTCCACTCGATTGTTTGCTTGGATTAGAACATTATAATGAAAAAATGGATATTTGGGGTGTAGGATGCATACTTGGTCACATGCTTGCTGGTAAACTGCTTTTCGAAGGAGATGGACAAATTGCTGTAATAATGAGTATTATACAGGTTTTGGGCACTCCTAAAGCCGAAGACTGGCCTGAAATGAAAGAAATAGAATATTTTAATGGGTTTAACCTCCCAGAACATCAGTCAACACTTAGAACAATTCTTCCGCCAAACGTTGACGAGAGTGCTGTAGATTTGATGCTGAAAATGCTTACTGTTAGTCAATTCCATAGGATTTCCGCCCATGAAGCACTTGAACATCCGTTTTTAGCTGAATAAATTTATAAATTTATATGTATAGCAATATTAAGTCATCTATGTGTCTTTTTGCCACAATTACACTAAAATTTATTGCTTATTTGACTGTTTTTATATTATCAATATGTTTGAAAGAAAAAAGATGTAAGACAAAGATTACAATTTTTTTGGTGAAAAATTAGAAAATTCGTAAAAATCCAAAAAATTAAACCATAAATGTTCATAATAATTCACTAATATTCTTTAATTTTATCTCAAGCATATAAATAATAACTAATTTCCGATCTATGTAAAACTTGCCATTATTTGATTATATCTGACGTTCTTTTTTAGACGCTGTTGGGGAGTATTATAAATACTTATCTGCCATTTTATGCCCATCTCATCCGAAAGTGAAAATGGCACATGTTTCGAAAATTCTCCAATGTTCAGGTCGAATGCCATGTTGTTTGACAACAAATGTAGTTAAATAACACTTAGTGTTGTTATTTTACAGAGAATAGCAGGCATAAATTCATGTTTTGATTAAAATTTTGAATTATATTTTGATTATTCAGGGAAAAAACATTGTATAGACGACGAAATTACGAGCTATAGAAGGAAAAGAAGATATATATGTTAAAATTTCGGATTAATTCGTATTATAGACTTTTACGCAGATTGTTTATTTCTTGAGCTTAGCAATCTCAGCTTCTAACTCGGCAACACGGGCCTTAAGCTTTGTGTTCTCCTCCTTGAGGGACTCAAGTGTCTCTTCTGGAGCAGCTGTGACAGAGAAAGCAGCACCATCAGCTGGTGTGTAGCCGTTCTCGAGTGAGAACTTCTCGAACTTTGGCTGGCCACCGGCCTTCCAAGCATCGAACTCGATAGCTGGGACTGGCTTCATTGTCTCTGGATAGATATCTTCCTGGAAGATTTCAGCATTCTTACGTGGGATGATTACCTGTGTTGTCTGGAGCTGCTTAGCCTGGTTGATAACGTAGAAGCGGTCGATTTCGCAAACGTTTGTGTCGACGCAGTACTTTGGAGCGCGGGCGAAGGCACGGATAGCCTCCTTGTTCTGGAAGGAGTTGCAGATGACGAGTGGGTTCTCGGCAGACTGGAGCTCATAGAAGCGGATGAGAGCATCACCACGGGAGAAGCAAGCAAGGACACCAAGGTCTTCATCGATGAATGGAGCAAGGATACCGTTGTTGGAGTCGACATCAATCTGGGCGAGGGCCTTCTCTGGGTTACGAACATCGCGGACGGCGATCTGGCGGCCAGAAGAGGAAGAGAAGCCTGTTGTGGCGATCATGTTGAGCTTGTCATAGAAGCAAGCACGGCCACCACGAAGGCCTGGGTGAGAAGCAACAGCGAATGTTTCAGCGTTGGCACGAACATCGAGAACGTGGAGCTTCTTATCCTTCATTGGGTAGCAGACGAGGTTACCGTTCTGGTTCCAGTTGATGTCAAGGAGAGCGTCCTTGCCTGGCTTGAATGTGAAAGCGCAGGCAGCCTTAGCAACATCCCAAACCTTGATGCTGTTCTCAGCACCGAATGAGACGATTGTGTTGTTAGCAGCTGGGTTCCAGGAAAGGCGTGTAACACGGCGGGAGTGGCCCTTCATGACAGCGAGAGAGTTGTTCTGCTCCTGGACATCTGTGCCGTTGAACTCGATCTGCCAGACGCGGATTGTGGCATCCTCAGCGGCGGAGGCGATGATGTTGTCGTTGAATGGGTTGAAGTCAACGTCAAGAACTCCACCTGTGTGGCCACGGAATACGGAGTTTGTTGTTCCGACCTTGCCGTAGCCGTTAGCTGGAAGGACAGCGAAGAGACCACCACCAGATGTCTCAACTGGATATGCAACATAACGATAGTTAGCTGCAAGGAGGTTTGTATCAACGGATGTTGTTGAGATGTTGACTTCCTGGTAGGACTTGTCTACTTTAGCGACCTCAGCATAGACGTGACGATATGGGGATGCCATGTGTCAAAAATAATGTTAATCATGGGAAATTCAATTTTCTGAGTAGATAAAAAGTGACGGGACATTCGAACCTGGTTACACATACTGCATATATAAATATAATTTGGCAATTAAAATTTTTAACTGAATTTCGGCGGTTTTTATTACTCCATTTCGTTTGCCTGGATCAAAAATTTGTAAATAACGGCAAATAAGACATTTTGAGTTTTCAGCCTTTTTGTTGAGTTTTCACAAAATGTTGATTTCCTCCAATATATAATGATTTAACAGAAATGTTAGAATTTTCCAAACCGTTTTCCAATTCAAAAGTTGAATGTCACGTGTTATCACTCTCAATTTTAAAATCATTTCACTTCATATTTAATTGTTTACACTTCGGTTTTTAAATTTCGTATGCAATAACTGAATTTCAATAGAACAAAGTTTTTGTTGACTGTAAAAAAAAAAGTTTTCGTTGGCTGCAGAACAAAAATCGAGGATAAATGACTAAAGGAACTGAAATTGATTAAAATGAATATGATACATTGCTACGTTGGGCCAATATAACTGTTCCATTGGTATTATTTTAGACAGATTCCATGATGGTCGGATTGGCATTATATTTATTCCCAAAGTTCACCATATTGAGACAATAGAAACATTTTGTTCCAGGCCAACGAACGGAGCCATTTCATAGCTATGACGTTCAGAAGACTTTGGCTTATTACAAATTTAGAAATTAGCTCTAAATCATACTTGCCCCTAGCTAATTTCGTAGCATTCTTTCATGTCATTGTATAAATGGATGTTTAAGGCTGATTCAAAGAACTTTTATTCGACCTAATGTATACATCTCGAAATTCGTGTTCGATTATGATATCCATAAGTCTAATGACATTATGCATCGATTGTTAGCTCGCTGACTGTTATTTTTTGATATTTGATTCAACAGAAATTTCGAATATCCAAGATTTCCTGCCAGAACAAAGAAATTTCGATACATCAATTTCCAAGCTGTACATCTTATGAATGCTTTTTGTTTGTAAAAATTCACGAAACAAAAAAAAAAAAAATTAAGCAGGGGGTGACTTTTTAATTTGGTGTTTTTTTTTATTTTTATGACACATCTCACCGTCATCGTTCTTGAGGCTAAGGGTGTTCCAAAGGTCGATCCAGTCGGCTGGGCTGATCCATTCGTCCAATTGAGACTCACAAACGGAAAGGTTGAGGAGACAAAGGTCAAGAAGAACGAAAAGAATCCAATTTGGGATACACGTTTCGTTTTTCCAGTTTTAAACAAGAGTGATAGCCTCCACATCCGCTTAATGGATCATGACTCACTCTCTGCTGATGATCCAATCGGAACACTTCAGATCCCACTTTCTAAATTTGAACAAAACAAGGCAGTCCTCGATTGGTTCCCACTTGCAATCTGCCCAAAGCTTAAGCCAGAGGCTGAACCACTGGCGGTTAGACTCGTCGTTGAATTGAAGTAAAAATATCTAAGCACTACAACAAAAATAATACTAATGCATATATATTGTTTATTCATGAGTACAGCAACATTAATAGCTATCGATATAAATGATTAATTTGAATTTTATAATGATTTTGCATAAAGAAAAATGATAATTATACCATTCTATATACCGGTATGTAGATAATTAATTCTTCATGCGATTTTGTTTCAATTCACAATAAATTATTAATCTTATTGAAACTATAATTACATTTCATATTCCCTTTAAACGTTGTTTAGATCGATCTAATCTCATTTGTAGACAGATTTTTGCGCGATTTAGCTTTTGTTTATTTTCTTTTTCACGTAACCATTCAGAATAAGGCTTACCAATGTTTTTAGGGATAGGTTCTGGTGCCTTTTCTTTAGGTATTGTATTCCTTTTAACATATCGATCAACGTTTTTCATAGCAGATAATTCAGTTTTCAAAACATCTGTTGCATGGCTTTCTCTATATCCTTCCCTCATCTTCTTTTCCATCGCATGAGCTTCTTCACTCGTATAATGTTTATCACTACAATACAAAAAAGTTGTCATTACAATTTTATGACAAATAATTAATTTTACATGTCAAAATCATTTACCACCCCCTGCCTAAAAAACGGTTGGAAAGAATGAGGGAAAAATGTGATGAAACAGCATTTGGAGTAATTTTTGAGTGCCCAAACTATGGTTTTAGCATCAGTATGTTATACCACATATGCTGATTAAATATGAGACCATCTTATTATTAGCATATTTTTTACAAATTTGTCAAATAATAAAATTACACGACAAAATTTCTATTTATATGTCAAATAATATCATTACATGCCAAAATTCTATTAATTCGCCAAATAATAAAATTACATGACAAAATTTTTAGATATTTGACAAACAATAATTTTACACGTCAAAAATTTATTTGTCAAAATTAGTTTACACGACAAATTTAATATTTACATGTCAAAATGAAAATTATACGTTTATAACATCAAAAGATATGATTCGCAATAGGACCCGTCCTCCATTCGAATATCAACGACAGGGGCCTATTGCGCGTCCTGCTGGTCATAGGCCAGATCTTGGTATAGCAATTAATGCTCGAACAAGACAGAATTACAACAATTACAATCAAAATACCGTAAAAAATTCCAAAACACCACGAAAAATATCAGTGAGACGTAAAACAGCGAATATTGTTGACTCTATTTATCTTTTGGAGTTATTAAATGCATCAGATCTTTCAAATATTCAATTTATCGAAGCATCAGGCAAAAAATTAACAGAAATTGATGTAGAAGCTTTTAAAGAACTTATGTCACTCGAAAAAGCTGATTTTAGCGATAATAAACTACCTATGGAACCATTTTCAGTAATTAAATCATTAAAAGAACTCGATTTGAGCTGCAACTCTATTAAATCATTCGATTTTAGGTCATCAGAAGAACTTTGCGATGATAATAGAGCATGGGATTCGTTGATAACTTTGAATTTATCATTCAATTATTCATCATCTTTCATCAATGAGCTTCAGCTCATGCCTCATTTAACTAACCTCAATCTTTCTAATAATTCAATATCAGAATTACCAACAAATCTCATGCATTTTACATGTTTAACAAAATTAAATTTAACAGGTAACTCAATTAATACAGATCAGAGCTTTTACGCGCTTTCAACTATAAGCTCATTGCAGACATTGATATTAGATGACAACCAAATCACCACAATTCCAAAATTTTCTTTCGGATTTGAAAGCTTGCAAGAATTATCATTACGACGCAATCACATAGAGTTCGTTGATGATATGACATCATTAATTGAAGTTAGCTCGCTAGAAAGAGTTAATATCACGAATAATCCAATCGTTCTTCGCTCAAAACAGATGAAAGCCGTCGATGACGTGTTCGAAAAGACAAAAATCATAATAATTACTGAAGAAAAACCGAATAGAGTTCAAAAACGCGCACTTCCTGTTAATGTCCGCACAGTCAACTTTGATCCACTGACTCTCCCATCATTTACCAAAGGCCATCTTCGCGCACTGAACAAGAACTCAAAGAAGCTCAAAGAAAGAGCGCAGAAAGAAAAGGAAGAAGCAAAAGAAGAGGAAGAAGCGGACGAACTCGAAGAGAAATTCCTGCCGAAAACAGTGCAACAACAAACGAAGACAGAAGAAAAGTCATCATTCTTCCTCACTGCGACAGATGCGAAAGGCAACGAAGAAGAAAAGTCCCCGGAAAAGCAAGAAATCGTCGAAGAAGAAGAGGAAGAAATCGTTGAAGATGAAGAACCACAGATTACATCAATTTGGAGGGAAGTTCCTGTAGTTGATGCATCAGAGAGATTGCCACTTAATAACCGTCGCAGGCAGGACTTCATGCAGGCTTTCAGGAAGCTCGAGTTCATCTTGTCTCATCCGGACGTGAGAATCAAGCCGAGGGAAAGCACATCGAGGCAGCAGCAGAAGGAGAAGCCAAAGGAGCCAGAAAGCGAGCAGCCCGACCTTCTCCAGTCAGTGCCGAGGCCATCGAAGACGAGGAGGAGGCAGAAGGACGCCACAATGTCGAAACTTGCAGCGAGAACAGAGTACACGAAGACGGAAGTCCAGCAGATGCTCAAGAGTATGGCGGAGAGACTTGGCACTGTCGAGAAGGACTTGAACGCTGCAGATGAGACAGGAATGCGCGCAGTTGACATTGCTCTCGAGCAGAAGAATTTCTCAACCCTTCAGAAGCAATACGAGACAATTCGTGCTGAGCTTATTAATGCATTGAATTCATAACTTTTTGTTTGTGTTTTTTAAAAATATATTTTGTTTAAAATTATTTTAGTGTGAAAATTGGTAGGCAACATTATAATTATGATAATGAATCTAAATTTTAAGGCGATTTCAGATATTTTTTAAAATCTAATATGAGGTCAACACAAAGACAAATCATAACAAAACACCTTTGATTTGGACATCATAAAAAATCTATCATTAAATCATTATCTCCTCCTAACATATCCTGGTATAAATATGAATGCAAAAGATTAAAACAGCTTTGATTCTAGTTTCATATAAAGGATATCATGAAATAATTGAACTTCTCCTAAACAGTTCCTGGAATAGATGTCAAGTTAAAAGATTAAAACAACAGAACGGCTTTGATATTGGCTTCAAAATTTGGCCATTAAGAAAATAAAGTATCTTGCAAGTTTATGCGGCACTATATATTTCTTTCGTTGCTGTTGTTATGTAATTATAATATGTTCTATCATATGTCAAAATTATTTGTCATTTACATGTCAATTTAAAACAATTTACATGACAAATTAATATTTTCCTGACCATGATGAATTTTTAAGTGAAAACTACCCAGAATAATAAATAACACCTAATTTTCGTGTTAAATCAAGAACTATAAAACATACGACTTTTTAAAATTGTCAAAAATGGATGATTCATCAAAAAAGTATGTTGAAGACTTAATGAACAGCCAATCAAATCGTGTTTTGATGATATCATCATGCAATGTGACAAGTAAGGGCAAAAAATATAATGCTTTTGCTTGCATTACTGAATTTAATTTATCAATTTTCACAATTCAACACGAAACAAACAAAATTGGAATAGACAAAGAGATGAATTGGATGGAAATGACATCATTAAAACAAATAGAATCACAAAGCATCGAAATTTATTTTGCAAATGAAAAATATATAATAGAATCCATTGATATTAATGACATTTACCAAACTATCTTATCGCATCTGTACGATATATTCAGTAAAAATGAACTTGAAAAGAAGAATGTTGATATATCATATTATAATAGCCTAACATGTAATTTTAGGGCAAGAATAGGATCAACAATCCAACTATACGAGAAATCCATCAACAACAATAAATTTACACAAATAACGAAAGATTTAGATATCATATCTACAGATTTTATCAATACAAAACTAGTTTCAGAAATACCAGAGTATTTTCCATATGCTTTACAATCATTAAATGGTTTCACATTAGTTAAAAGGCTTATAATAGAAAATCTCCCAAAATCATTGGAAAATTTCATTATGGAATTCTTCAAAACAAATGAAACAATACAAGAACTATATTTAATTTCATGCTGTGAAGACACTTTACCTCAAATATTCGAACAAATCGGAAAATCGAAAAAATCCAAAATAAAAAAAAATATCAGTGAATTCATTGAAGTTTTCTCTTCAGTCAAACAAGAGATTAAGATATCTACTAGATAAGAAGCAAATAGACCAAATAGAAGTAATCAATTCCCTAAAAGTCACGCCAATTCACGTTTTCATTACGAATATATCAAAATCGAAGAATTTCCGTAATGTCAAGAAATTTGTTTTCGATCAAAACACTTTTGAAATGTCAAAGCACATACCACTAATAGCGGCAATGAACTCTGTCTCTATTGCAAATACTAAGATAAACGGTGCTGATGTATTATCGCAATTATCAAATAATGAAAAATCGATTTTAGTTGAAGCGAATTTGTCAGGAAACTTATTTTCTTGTGATAAATATTTCGAAATCCCTAAGAACATTAATAGCTTGATACTCAACAACTGCGACTTCGCAAAAGGCTTGGCATCACTGTTTCAGAAGTTTTTCGAATTGAAATCAAGAAAATTGTTTTTATCAATAAATGCACCAAAAAATCGAGAAAAAATTGCAGATGTTTTTGAAGTTTTAGAAAACCTCAATCCAAAGCATTTATCAAGTTTTAGCTGGGATGACAACATTTATGATGAGAGACTGATTAATTTTCTATTGAAAGCAAAATCGTTGCATGAATTTTCATTCTCAAGAGTCGTTAAAAATGACAGCGAATTTTCATCATTGATAAAATTGCTTGAAAGTTTAAAGAAATTTACGAAAATTACATTAGCAGGTGATGCCAATAAAATTGCTGGATCAACGGAGAAAATATTATCTGTTTTGATGCACAAGAAACACATCAGATATTTGGATCTTTCGAACAGAATTTTTGATGAAAAATGTTTCGAAATTTTAGCAAAAATGTTGAACAAGAGAACAAAAATCGTTTATGTGAACTTCGATGGTTGTGAAATTACAGATATAAACGTAATTGATAGATTTATAGGCAAAATACAAAACAGAAAACCAATAACAATAAATGTTCCAGCTGAAACTTTCAAAATAATGATAGAAAAAGGAACAGATAAACAAAAAATCGAGGAATTAACAAGAAAAATAGTAAATCTCCGAAACAATGAAGATGAATCCATAAATAACGAGAAAATTGATGAAAATGAAGAAGAATCAGAAGCAGAAAAATTCATTGTCAATTCACCAAAAAATTTGAATTTTTCGTCATCTTCTGACGAAGAAGTCCAAACAAAACAAACAATTAAATTTTCATCATCTTCTGATTATTCATCGGATGATGATAATTCTATTAACAAGAAACAAAACAAGTATCAAAAGCCTCCACCATTATCAGATGATGACGAGTCTGATTCAATTCCAGGAAATATTCAAAGAAAATTCGATGTTTCTTCTGATTCAGATGATGATGATGAAGCAGTAATGAAGAGTATGAAGAGAAAACAAAACCTACATGCGAGTTCTTCACAAGAATCAGATAGAATTTCATATTCAGATGATGGCGCATTGAAGTCTACACATAAGAAAGTGATAAAATCTGATGACGAAGGCTCTAGTGCTTTGCCTGCACCCAGAATTCTCGGCCAAGTTCATCCGATGACAATGTTCAACAATCCAACAAAATTAAACTTAAATTCAGTTCAGATTCATCATCAGAATCATCACAAATAATTAGTAGTCGAAAATCAAATCAAAACAATGGAAAGAAGAATAAGGAAGATCAAGAAAAGAAACTCAAAGAAGAACAAGAAAAGAATAATAAGGAAAAGCAAGCAAAAAAGATCAAGAAAGAAGAGAAAAGGATGAAAGAAGAACAAGAAAAGAAGTTGAAAGAAGAACAAGAAAGGAAGCTTAAAGAAGAACAAGAGAAGAAACTTAAAGAAGAACAAGAAAAGAAACTTAAAGAAGAACAAGAAAGGGAATTCAAGGAAGAACAAGAGAAGAAACTTAAAAAAGAACAAGGGAAGAAAGAATGGAATAAGGTAAAGAATAATGCGAAAAAAATATTGCAAGAAAAAACCCAAATTAAAGAAACAGATGAAAATCGAAGAAACAAGAGTTCCAAAAAACAAATACAATCTTCTGAATCAGAAGAAGAGCAGTCTTATGAATATCACAAAAATATAGACTCAGACAGTTCTTCAAGAAAAATTCTCGATACATCAAGCAGCTCAAGCGAAAAGAAACAAGACAAAAAGAAACAAAACAAATCTTATTTCGTTGAATCGGAATATTCTCACTTTTCAGAAGAAAAGACTCAGTTTTCCAGATCAACAATCAATTCACCATTTAGAATCAGACCATCGAGAAGACCACACATTGAACCAGAAACATTCACGCCAATAGAGATAAGAGAGATGACTCCAGCCAGGAAAACCAGGCCAATGCCAGAGCAGATATACGAGGACTTCAACCCATACGCAAAAAAGTTTGTACAAAATGACTCTGAAGATGAAAATTACTCGGAAGAAGAAAAGCCGCAAAAAATTCCGCGAAAAGTCAATTACAGGAATCCAAAATATACAATCCTAAAAGTCAAAGAGCCAGAGCATGATGAGCCTGATCTTGAAAAAGATCCAAAGGTTAATTTCAGCTCTGATGATGGAAAAATCGAAATCGAAAATAATTTCGAAAGTGAGTTTAGCGCGAAAAAACTTGATTGGACATTCGATATTCCTATTATTTTACAGCCATCTACTAAGAGAAAAATAGAAGAACTCACCAAGCAGTTTTCATTGAGGCCACTTGCTGCTTCTGTATCGAAATCAAAATGAATTTAATTTTGTGTTGTTTAAAAAATATGTGATTTTGTTATTAATGAATCTTATATGTCCACTATATTACTGTTATTAGTTATATTAAGTTTAATAATTCAATTGATAATTTGAGAGTTTGAAAATCTGTCATTTTGTTATATATTTTGTAGATTTTGGAAATAATCAGACAAATATGCAACAACCAATAATCAAAATTGTTCAAAATCAAATTGAAAATATTTTGGAAATATTGTTTTAAAACAAATGTGCTTGAGCTATGCTATTAGCTAAAATAACAATATTGTTGTCAACATAATCAAACAAAACATGATTTATACATACAAAAACAAGATAAAAATAAGTTTCGATTCATTCATTTAAAAGCAGCCGAATAATTCAGTCTTGTGAATGAATCCTGCTCACTTATCAAACGCTTCAACTCTTCATTTCTTCCTCTTAGCTCATTTATTTCTTCTTCCATTTTTGAAAATTCTTCAAACAAATGATATGATTTAGATTCGTCTTCTTTGGGGACAAGCGACGACTTAGCAATAATCATTCTTAATCTAGTAATATCTTCGTTAATTTCTTGAATTTTTTCGCGATTATGATTTGCAATACTTTGATACATCTCCTCTGTTGTTTTTAGCTCGAAAATCTGCTTGTTTATATCATTCTCGTATTGCTCTCGTTCTTGTTGGTATTTTCTAGAGATTTGGTCCATTTTTTCTTTGTGTATTTTTTCGATTTCGACAATTTGTTGTTTAAATTTCTGATTTGCTTCATTTGACTCTCTCTGTTGCCTTTTCTTCTCGTTTATTGTATCCTCAATCTGCCCAGCAACAGCAATAACTTGTTGGTTTCGCTGAGTAACTAATTTACTAATTGCTGTGTCTATTGAGTCAACAACTGATGTATATTTTTCAGACAACTTCTTTGCACGCGTAAATCTATAGTGTTTATCGTTAAAGTCGCCAGAAATGATAAATTTTGCAACAAAATCTTCTGTATCTTGTAAGGCCGTGCGTAACTCATTGTGAACATATTCTAGCTCCTTCTCATGTTTTATTTTGAGTTTGTTAGCTTCAGAATTCATAATTTCGATAATTGCAGAAATTTCTTGCTGATATTCCTTTCTATTATTGTCTCGCTGATATGTGAGTGCATCTATCTCTGATTTACTCCTTAAATCGTCATCTCTGATCTTTTTTTCGGTATCCTGAATTTCTCTTTGTACTTCAGCCAATTCTTTGTTTGCTTCGTCTATCTGGGTCCTCAGCATCTGCACAAGCTCTTCAGTTGTCTGTCCTTTCTGTGCATTTTTCGTTGCCGGACGTTTATGGATTCCATACATTCATTTATGGGTCTTCCACTAAAATACAGGGTCCATTATTTAAAATTAGTTAACCAGGGTCTTACAAAAAAATAAAGGGTCCAAATTTTAAAAGAAGTAGTTGAGGGTCCAAATTTATTTATACGATATAGATATACCAACATTGAAATATGTTAATCATTATTACAATATTGAACGGAAGCACCGCGACTATTATTCCAATTCTGTTCAAACAACGAAATTGTATTTTATTTTCGTTATCCTTTTGATATTTTCGAAAACAAATTCAAAAAATAGCAAGCTTATGAATAATGTTGACTTATTACCGCATAATGTCAAATCGAGAAAAAATTTCACGGGCGTCGAACACTAAAATAATAGGTTTAATAAATTATATTGTTAATGTATTTGTTATTTGTAGTAATAAAAATGTCATTTTAAATAAATAAACGGTTATGTCAGTTTTCTGTTAATTTTTTTCAAATGGAAGCAGCCAATAAAATCCTCGAAATAGAAAGTCTTAAAGTAAAGAAATTTAGTGAAGTCCAGATAATGGATGTTTTCAAGAACTACCACGAAGCTTCTACACTTATTTTAGCCAAAAATTTAAATGTCGACGAAATTTGCGAAAAATTAACGAAAATGATCGAAGAAAAACTCATCAGTATCCAATTCGTTATTAAAACAATTCTTCATGCAGCTGATATAAATTACAAAGAAAAGCAAAATCTTGCCAATTTAGCTTCTAAATTAAAAGAAAAATTCGAATTTAAATTAAGAGAAAGAGATGAAGAAAACCTTCAGAAATTGATTGTACCAGAACAGGTCGACACTGAGTGTCCATTCTATCTGGTCAAAAACGATCTCGTTGACAAACTCAAAGAGAAAATTATCGACTTCGCAAAATTAATGACAGATGATAAAACATTGTTAGATTTCGCATGCAAGTACGGCTCACTTCAGTGTTATGAGTTTCTCATCGAAAAGGGCTGCACAATCACAGATAACACAATCAAATACGCAATCCAGGGCCAAAACATGAAGATTATCGAAAAAATGGATAAAGAAAAAATCGGAAATTATCTTTCAGCAGCTATCTCTGTAAATAACAATGAACTTGCTGATTGGATTCTCGCCAATTATAAGGCAAAGGCTGTTACAGTCAGCCAGTGCATGGATTCATCAAATTTCGTTGCCGCATCTTTCTTTATTGAAAATGGATTTGATATCAAAGAAATGTGTGAAATTTTTTGTTATCATATAACGCTATTGAGGTTTGTTATAATATAACTATGTTTATCTTGAAATTAGAGAATTTATCAAATTTTAATAATGGAATTTGTTATTATAATATACGACAATTTATTATATATAAATGAAATATATCATGTTTACATCAAAAGAATCCACTTTGTGTTGCAATTGAATTTAATTCTTTGGATATCGCAAAATTCTTAGTCGACTTCGGTGCTGAGACAAATTGCATTTATATTCATCTTTAACAGACAGAGAAATTCATTGTTATTTCAAAAAATTTATAATTTTCTTATTACGATATTCATTTTGTGCTTTTTCAAGCTTTCATTATTTTGTTATTTCGCAGTTCATTATATTTTCATTATGGTGACGTTCGTTTTTTAATTTTGAAGTTGAATTTTGTCCGTTAGCCATTGCAATCGAATGTAATTTACTTGAATTCGTCAATTTCCTTATCGAGAACGGTGCTGATGTTAATGTCACTTTAATTCATTATTTAATAATTTAATTCTTTATTAATTTATACTCACGTTCATTTTTACTTCATTGGGTTCATCATATTCTTAGAAACGCATTCATTTTGCTTTAATTGGGTTCATTTTATATTTTTAATGATATTCATTATTTATCAATGAAATGAGTCCTCTTAGTATTGCAATCGAACAGCATAACCTTGATATTGTTACTTCCTTAGTTGAACACGGCGCTAATGTCAACATTGTTTTAATTTATTTTAATATTATCAAGTTCATACTTCATCTCATCACATTCATTATATTATCATAGCCAAATTCATTATTTCTATTTGGCATTCATTAATATTTAATTGCACAATTTATCAAAATATAACAAATGCCCGCTTTCAATTGCAATTGTTGAGAAATCTGCTGACATTGCTTCTTACTTGATTAACCATGGCGCCGACGTAAACACAACAATCAGAGTCCACACAATTCATTTTATTCTTATAATGGAGTTTATCATTCATTCAATACGTTCTTCACTCTTTTATGAAGTTTTTTGTTTGTTTTTGAGAAAAGCCTCTTCTCGCTCGCTAACGAAAACAGATTCGAAGATATCATTCCTGATCTTGTTGAACATGGCGCAAATCAAAACGGTGGACGCTCAAGCTGCCGCATATTCTAGAAAAAAAACCTAAGCTGCGATTAAAATTATTTTATTTTAAATTATCATATTGATATGAAAATGCAATATCTACGCACCATAGTCCTGAAATACAAAGCAGATGGTCCTAATATTGTATTTAATTTTAAGAAAAAAATTATCATGATTTAAGCCTCATAAAACATATCAACAGCTCACATAAATCAATAATGTATAAGAAAATCAACTTTATATATTCTAATTTAATGAAAATTAATTTCAACAAATTTTTTTTGAAAAAAATCACTTTTGACTATAAAATACTCCATAACTCATCTATTTGCGTTTATGACATGTATGCTACAGCTCATTTTAAATTAAATTTGATTTATCAAATTAGAAAATAGAAAATAACTATTTTTAATTATAGAACATTCCATATAGTATAGAATTATATTAAATATTTGCGATGTGCAGCTTGGTATCAAATTTATCTAAATATTTTATTAAATAATAGCTCAATTTCTAGGTACTTTAACCTTTGTCTTTCCAGACAATGGAACTGATGCCTTGGATGACTCAGGGCCAGGCTCTAAAGAAGCTTGTCCTGTTAAAAGTTTATAAGGAATTGTCATGAAAGCAATTCCAGCGCGTTTTAAGAGCGAGACTGTATACTTCTCGCCATATCTATCAGCACCGGAGATAACATTGATCATTTTATCGCCGAAATCTCCGAGATTTACAATTTGACGGATATCTGGGTCCTCGAGGTTAATAAGAGCGAGGAGTTCACCCTTGAGAAGGACCGTGATCCAATTATCATGGAAATCCCAATATCCGGACTTCCACTTAAGAAGACCGATTGTTTTAGAACCAACAACTGTCATGATGCATTTTTCGCCCGTAACTGACACGACGACAACTCTGTCCTTGTCAACCTTAAAGTCAGCGATCGTTGGGCACATTTTTGATGTTGTTCTATAATATTCCTTGAATTCGCCATTTTCGAAGTAGAAAAGAGATTCCTGTTGCTGGATAAGGTATCCATTACCAAATGCAGCAATGTTTGATGCTGTAATCGGTAATTTATGCTCACCGATAACAATTTCATCGTATCTGTTTAATTCTTCGTAAGCATTAAGCTTGATTTTGATTATACGTAACGAGCCCTTATGAAGTATGACTAATTCGTTTGGTTTTTCTGGATTCATTGAACCAGCAAATGCAACAACTTCGTTCATGTTTGGATAACTGAACAGTGTGCAGCAGAATTGGTGTCCATTATCGTAAATACCGAATTTACCAGTTGAATCTTGGAAAATGACGCATGTTTCTGGGTGAGGATAGAATTCTGGTCTTTCTTCCTCAGGTAATGCTTGATGCTGAATAGAGCCATCGAGGCAGATTCCGCTGAAATTCTTGATTTTGGCTGAGTGTGTGTATTTAAAGTGCTGTAAGCCACTCATCGTACGATTTACATTCTGAATGCTTGTTAAAACGAGCGTGTTTCCATGCGTGAACACTAAGGCATCCTCGATGCGCTTGGAAACATCTATTTCCCTGTCGAAATTAATGAGGTCACTGATTACCGGCCTCATTTTACTTTTCTAAACGAATTTTTCTTGGTCTGAAGTTTTTTGGTTGATATGGGCTTATTATGATGAGAAAACCAGATTTTATGAACCATTTCTCCTTTAAACTCATTTTTTAAAACATGATTTTTTTTTTCAAAGACAATGCAGTTGGGTATATGTGGGATAAATAGAAAAATTTAATAAAAATTAGATGACAATAGAAAAATTACAATCAGATCAACTTTAGTCATTGATATTTCCAATTTTTCCCTATATTTATTATTTGATTATTTTTATCACAGAATTATATTTATATTCCGATACCAAAAACAATCTTTCATCACAAAAAGAGGTGCGACGTTACAATCATATTAACTCTTACAAACGAAGCCTTTATAGAGTACAAAATGTTTTCAGGCTGCAATTGTGTGGCAAATATATGTGTCACTCCACAATACATCAACTCATTATCAATCTAGGCGCAATAAGATATTAAAATTTTAATTTGATTCTTTTTTATTCATTGAGAGTTAGCATATTATGTCATATAAAAGACATTGTTTAATATGTATTTTCTGTAGTTCAGATGCGATACATCAAATATGGATGTCTAAGAAAAATTTAATGCTCATCTTGAATCATTAAAGATCAGTACGAGAAGATCCTCGACGAAACGAAAAACACCTATATATATATATATATATAGGTGTCTAAATCATCTCAAATGCCTGTTTCACAAGTGTTGTATAAACTATAGTTTTGATACACTTCATATTGAATTCTCATCGCTGTTTGTGCTTTCCGTACTGCTTTTCACATGCGTAGTGTAGAATTAATATTAGTGCACAAACCAATACAGAGCAAATAAATACCGATATCAATGCAAATTCATAGTTGAGGGCTCTGTTTCCAAAAAATAAAATGTAAATATAAAAAGCAAATGTTTAGTTTCAAAAAAATAAAAATCAAAAAAATTTATTGGGCAAATGAGAGGTAGTCGCGGATATTCAAGTATGTTGGCTTCTGGTCTGAGGAGTATCTCCTGAATATAGTGATAGCCTCGTGCACGTTGATACTAAGGCCGACGGCCTCGAAGATCGCCTGCAGTGCCTTAACATCTATCTTGTTGTTTGTCGCGTACTTCTTGAACAAATCAGTTGGATCCTTTCCTGACCTCTTCTCTGCTGCCCTGAAGTCTGTAACAATTCTGTTGAGGTCTGCCTGCGGGAAGCTGTCTGGGTCAGCTTCCATGAACGAGAGCGCGTATTCTGTTGCCTCGTCGAGCTGGAACTTGCTGCAGTTGATCGTCAAGACCTTGCCGATCTCGAAGTCGCTCGCCTGGAAAGGCTTGCCTGTGTCTGGGTTCGTCATCTTCGTCCTGTTCAGCCACTTGCCGGCGACGATGCCAGAGTTCCTTGCCGGTGGCTCGAAGACCTGGATAGTGTCATCGGCCATGAAGTATGTAAGAATGAAGCTCCTCGACGCGTCGACTGAGTTGCGTGTCACCATATGGCACTTGAACCTCAAGATGTCGTTCGAGTGCTTCAAGAGCTTGACCTGGTCCTTCGGGGCTGGCTTAGGATGCAATGAGAGGCATGAGCGCATTGTGTCCTCGTCGCTGCCGATGAGTGATGGCGGCGGGACTTCGAATTTGACCTGCGTTGGCTTGTCTTCGACGGTTTCGTGCTCGACCGGCTGCATCTCTTCCTCTGAGTAGCCCATGTTCTCGATATACCAGCGGCGTGTGTATGGGTCGCAGTCGAAGATGTGCATCGTGCGGCCGTGGATCTGAATGTCGTCGCCGATGTGGAGATCTGTTGGTCTGAAGTAGTTTTCTGCTGGAAGGAAGCGTGGATCGTTCTCGCTGAGAGAGAGAAGGCGCTTAGGGATCTGTCCACGCTTAACAAATGAAGGAACAGGATCTCTTCCATCATTTTGATGACGGACTTCGAGAACTTCCATTGTATCATCGCTCAAGTAGTAGTGGATGACGAACTGACGGAGGTCACCGAATGGGCGGTCTCTGTTATCCCATGTTGCGTAGAATCTCAAAACATGGCCATCGTTGGCAAGGAATTGGCGAAGTTTGAGCATTTCTGGCTTCGGAACACCACGATTGCGATGTGTTTCGTTGTATTCGACGAGTGTGCGCTTTGTAATATATGGATCGTCTGGAATTGTTTCGTCTGTTCTTCCGTCGCGATTGAGTTTGTCTAAGAATTCGTGTGTGAACTTGTCTGCCTCTTGAATGAAGTACGTACGGCCGTAGAGCGAGAATTCCTCACCGATATGGAAATCTCCTACGTTAACGTAGCTGTCATCATCCTTCTTAGCACGGTGGCGGCGAAGGAATGTGCCCTGCGGGATGCCACTGTTCTTAACGCGTGGTTCGACAATTTCGATTGTATCATCTTCAAGGAAGAAGAGAATCTTGACTTTACGTACGCGATATGTCTCTTGCTGGCTGCTAAAAACTGGCTCCTTGAAGTAGCCATAGAAACGTAAAACTTGAGATCCGAATGCAACCCAAGCTGGGACTGTTTCGCCCTCTTGGTTGTTATCGCCCATGACTTGATTGTAAATAGTTGTGCTTGAAATAGCCTCTTTTGGAGGAAGTTGACCTGGAAGTAATGTTCCACCAATTCCTGGCGCGTTTTCGTGAATGGCCATGCCTCCGTTCTCAAAAACGAGGGCCTGGCTCTTGTGGAAGTGTGTCTGTGTTGGGTCAGGGAATGTATGGCCTGGAAGAAGAGGAAGAGTCATGTTTAATTAATTTTTTTTAGTAACGTATTTATAACCTCCAGCAAAATTTTCGTTAGTTTTATTTTGGAGGCTTCCTTGACTATTTATAATCTATGTATAAGGTGCACTATCTAAAAAGTTGATATTTCACACCAAATTCATATTTTTTCATTATTCTCGTAGTATATTTATAGAGAATTAATATTTGTTATATGACAAAAATGATACTATACTAAGGTAATTTATATATATGATCTGCAAATACAAAAATACAATTTTCATAATTCTCAAAATATATTTACAATAAATGAACTATTGATATCCGATAAAAAGTGAAACTATACTATGGCAATTTATATATATGATCTTTATATACATAAAATGCAAATTTCAAATACTGGTGCCGTGCTGAGCTGATTATTTAGTTCTCCAAAGAAGCATTCTTATTATAATATCGATCAATAGAAGCCATTTCATTTCTTCAGTCAGCATAAATATTATGTCAAAAGTAGAAAAAAATCTAGATTTTGAAGGGTTGTCTTTACCATTTGCTATATTCTGAAATTGAGTCCCAAAAGTCAATACGACGGTTTTATTCAATTTGTTTTTTACGGGCGAGAAAGTACACGAAAAGTGTATGCAAACTATTATTATCATGCATATGATTATTTTTACTTTAAATTTTAGATGCATACAGACAAAACTAACCCCTGCGTAATTTTGTCAACCCCATCTTAATATAAATGCATCCGAAATTTTATGATACAGCTTCTTTATATTCTAGAAAATCGATTACTCACAAAATATCGCATTTTTCTAAAAATGGACGATTTCGATGGATATAAATTTTCATGGATGGGATTCATTGATTATGCTGCATGCTTTCCATACAAAGAACCTATATGGATAGCAGTAGGAGCATGTCTCTTTCTAGGCACCTTAGCATCAGTTATTCCTCAAATTATTACATTAATCATTCGAAGATCGAATTTCGGATTAAGTCCTTTCATGGTTTTCATGAATAACTTCTCGAGTACACTGTTAATTACAAATATTATCGCGCTTCGTTCATCTCAATTTCGTGCTCTAGGTCAATACAGCTTTTGGAAAGCTCTTCCAACATTATTTACGTTCTTTAATAATTTTCTACTATGGTTTTTCTATATTCCCGTCGTCTGCCTGACAATGATATTCTTTGATGTAGAAAATCGAGAAAAACGAAATGAATCAGCAAGAAAACGCGAAAGAATTGAAATTATAGTACTAAATGCGATCTTAATTTCAACATTTATTTTAACATATTTAATTTTCACAATTATTGGAGTCTACGATGGGTTTTCAGGTGAAATAAATTTCAAATACGGAAAAACAATAGGTATTATAAATGCCTGTATCAACGTTTTGATTTGGATGCCACAAATTATTACAACATGCAGGCTGAAAGATCCTGGATCTCTTTCCATCGTAATGCTCATCCTCCAGGCCCCAGGAGGCCTAATTAGCACAGCTTTCATGGCTTTCGGTCAAAAAGAAAATTGGACAACGTGGCTTCCTATCTTTTGTTCATGCTGCCAACAAATTCTGCTTCTATCGATATGCATCTTTTATGAGTGCAGGAAGAGACACAGAAAACAAAACATAGACCTAAGCGATGTAAAATATACATAACTTTTTTTGTTATGCAAAATATATTGTGTAAAAGCTGTTTTTATGACCTCAATTTTCACCTTGATGTCATTGAAGACATTATTGATGCATAGATCAGGCTTTCCAATGATTTGCATAATCAAGGATTCAAGATTCTTAATTGTTTTATAAATTCCTAATTAATCTTGGATGATGTTGAAATTGTCATCGCTCAGCTTCTTGAATTGTTCAACCCTAACTGATTTGTTAAGATCATCATAGAGTTGGAACTTAATCTACTGATTACACTTGAGAAGCATGCTTCTAAAGTTTTCCATGCTACAGAAAACGACGAAAAGTTCCTGGAGTGGACGAGTTTCACAAAATTTCAAAAATTCTTCCATTCGTTTCGCAAGCGAGTTTTTTGCCCTGCATCGATGATATAGTGCCCCAATAGGATAACTTCGATGTCAAATTCAAGAAGATTCTCCTCAATGAAGTTGGAAATTTAGACACAATGTGATATGAGAATAGACGTCATTTGAAAAACATAATCATTTGATAAATTTATATGCATCATCAAGATAAGCAAGTATTGCCTAGTATCTCTCTAATGGAAATAGGTATGTTGTAGTGAATCTTCTTCATCTTCTTTGAAAATTCGCTGATTTGATTCTTAAATGACTTAATGGGATTTATCACGAAATTATTATCATTTTTGATCCCTTGTTCTTTGTTGTATTCAGGAAAAGATTATTTTCTATATTCTATATACATATTGTCAATTGATTCATTTCCTAGTTCAATTATAAAGCCATCATGCAACTAAATATTCAAAACTTTGAGCTGGAAAAATTTCATCATATTCATTAATAAGAACATCTCTAGGATTGAAATCATAACAGCTGTAGTTAGATTTGACTGATTCATAAAAATTACCAATAAGATGAACAATTTTTTTGGAAAATATCCGAAAATATATTCAAGACATATGAAATAGTAGTGAAATTGTTCGCGGAATAATTGATTAATTCGAATATTTTCAGATTTTAATTACTCATCGCATTGATTATTTAGCAATGCAAGATATCATATGCGCAATAGCCTGAAGCTGTCTCGGTATTCTCAACTCGCTGATGTTTTTCAATTTGAGCTCATCATAAGCCTTCATTTAAAATTATGTCACTTTTATAGTGATCATCCTTTGAATAGTTTACAATTTAACCAAAATCGGTAGTCAAGATTTTTCAATTTTGTCACTTTTATAGTTCACATTTTAGTAAAGCAATGTAAAATAAAAATGACAATGTAAAATAAAAATGACAATGTAAAATAAAAATAAACATCATTAACGCGACAAGTTGGAAGAATTAGATCGAGTCACTTATGCAGTGCTTGATCGTTTTATTGATAATGACATTGCGAAAGATTACGCTGTTGCCGCATTTTCAGAACAGGTTGCGAGGGAAAATGTAGATATGACTCCTCGCTCTTGTTGTTGTATCATTGTACTTTTTAGGATGTTTTTACCTGAGAATGAAGTAAATCCATATAGTTTCACTTTTCCAAAAACATCTTCGGCGAAGTTCGAAGGTTTTATCAAAATCAAACTCGAACATCCTGATGGATGATAGATACGAAATAGCAAAAGTTGTATTTTTGTATTTATATGGAGTCTACTATTATAATGACAATATTTTAAATACACATGTCTTTAACGCTAAAATTCTTGTTAAATATTTAAAAGTTTAATGTAATTTCATTATTTTTGCTTTCTTTTGGTGATATAGTGCATATTTATAAGATCAAAATTATTATTGCATTGATTTCACATGTTCAATCGGATTTTTCTTGCAAGAAGTGAAGACGTTTTTGTATGTTTAGATACAACATATGAGTTTTCTTCTTGCAAGAATGATACATATACAACAATTTCAACGATTGATGAGCTTTATCAGATTTCAGAACAAAAATCTCAACATTTGAACATGATTGTCTATAATTATGACATAAACAAAGGTAATATAGACTTATCAAGACTGAACACCGATATTTTAAGAATACGAGGCAATGATTCGAAATTACAATTCACAGATGTTAAACATTCAAGCATAAATCGTCTAGAATTACATTCATTAACAATAGATTGCGACAGTTGCACAATTAAATTACCTCAAGGCGCAACAATTCGAAATGTTTCATTTTTATCTGATGTAGAAATTCAAGCTGACTATGATTTTGAAACCGATTATTACACAATGACAAGCATTAGAAATATCACTACAAGAACTATCGAAATTTTTGATGATTTTGAAATAATTCCTCAAAAACAATTAAAAAGGACAATTGTTGACATAAAATCATCAGCATCTATACATGTCAGCAAATCCTCTATGAGGTCACAGATAAATAATACCGAATTCATAATTCAATCAATTAATAACAATTTCGAAGCTAATTTTCATATAAGCAAACAAGCACAATTAATATATGATGTATATGGCCCAAACGCATACCTTGACATGCAAATAATCTCAAACTCATTGACAACGCAAGCAATAAAAGTTACCAAACATGCAACTTGTAAATTCGCTGAAAACTCACTGAAATTATCATCCATGCTCGATGTAGACGATGGAACTGTTATATTAGAATCACCTCGTTATGGATCTAGGATTTATTTTGAAAGTTCTGTAAATGCCACACTTATCAACAGCAAAACAGATATTTATGTTCTTCAATTTATTAACACAAATGTTTTATTTAACTGTCCGAAAGATTTTGTTATTTCTCCACATATTACAAATTTCCACCAAAATGCAACTATATCCTCGCTAGAAGGATTGATGTTTCACACGTCTGAAGCCAATTTTAATGGAAAAAATATAAAAATATGCGAAAATATTGATTTCAAAGTTGGCACGAATATCAAATCATTTCAATCTAATCCAGTTTTATACAACATAAAGACAATGCCTTACACGACATTTTCTCTATTATTAGATTTCGAGACTAATGACACTGCATTTCATTTTAAGAAGCCAATAGAAATATATCCGTGGGATATAACAATGAAATATTTTGAAGATAGAC
This sequence comes from Trichomonas gallinae, assembly GCA_008369845.1. Taxonomy (NCBI): domain Eukaryota; phylum Parabasalia; order Trichomonadida; family Trichomonadidae; genus Trichomonas; species Trichomonas gallinae. The sequence goes on from MRSU01010452.1 coordinate 71,630, forward strand.
TTCCCTCCGATGATATAATCAACAATAACATAAACAAGTCGTTCTTCGCTTTATGTGCGCCAAATAATATCTGCCAAGACCACAAATTCACTATTAACAGCGATAAAAATGGTCTGCAGTTTTCTGGCCTTTGCCAAATAGTTGATGATGAGTATTGCATTGGTGGATCTTATTCACAAAACCAGAAATTAGTTGATTTAAGTATCTGTTACGGCTCGAATGAATCACTATGTCCGAAAAACAGCTATTCGTACTTTTTCACAGATTTAAATTCATCAAAAATCGTAAATTATTTCACCGAAGCAACAAAGAATTTTACTATTTATTTGTTAGAAAAACTCAAGACAAATATGTACTTCATTAACAGTGGCTCAATACCAATCAATTTCAATGTTTATTCATGCACAAATAGTAATATAGAATTATTACTAAACGAATACACGCAAGATATACAAAAGTTTGAAAAAATATATCTTCAAAATATCAAGCTAACCATCAGACTCAATCATAATAAAGAGAATTATTCATTCACTGATGTTATATTACGACAAGGAGCTTCGATTGGCTTTGATCACAGTGCTCATCCTGTGATTGTTAACTTTACCAAACTTAAATATTTTGACTGCGATTTTCAGTCATACTTGAAGCAAAATACTTTCAATGATTTAGTTTTGAGATGCCAATTATCTTCACCACATCCATATGTGTTTAAAGTTGAGTTGAAATCCCTTAAAATCAATCAAAGCTTTATATCATTAGACAAGATAGAAAAAACAGAATTTTATTACATTAATAGAATGGATCATCAGACTTTAAGCTTTTCTGTAGCTCTAGGTACAATGGAATCGCCTAGAATTAACTTTATTGGAAATTATTCTATAGTGAAACTAGAATTTGATGATTCATTCGAGAATTATGCTGCTGTGAATCTATTTCATTTCAACAATTTTCAAAGAATCGATTTATGCTCAAAATCAACGAACATTCCTGCAGCTTTTATCAACATCAAAAGAATTTCGTTTGTTAACATTTTAAACGAAGCCCACTTGAATTCTATATATATCAGCGATAACATATACTTAAATGCTAACAAGAATCCAACAAAAGAATCAAGAATATTTATCCATAATACAAAAATAGTAGGAATAGCAAACATTAAATCAGAAATCGATCAAGTCACTCAAGTAGCATTCTGTAACATAGATACAAGCGAGCTTGATAAATTTATTGCAATTAACGTAAAAATGGAAGGATACATGGAACTGACGCCAAATGCTGCCGTTTCTTTCCATAAATGTGACATCACAGATCTTATCATTGGCACACAATCATTGGGCAGCAAAATTGCGTCTATTAATCTAAAGAGTGTCGAAGAAATGGAAACAAGGCCACCTGAAGCTATTTATATGTCAATAGATCCAACAAATATAGACAAAACCACAGAATGGGTTGTCGTCAACACTGTCACTAAAAGCCTCGCTGAAATGTGGGAAAAAGTAGTAATCATCGAACAAAAAGAGATTTTCATCGATGGACAAAAGTATTTCCCTAAAGTAGTCTCGACAACTGATCTAGTGAAAGTAGTTTTAATTGCCGCAAGCAACATGAAAAACATGATTGGAATTATTGCTGGCAGCGTTGTTGGAGGAATTACAATTTTCTTAGGTGTTCTTCTTTTTATCATCAAATTCAAAGAGAGGAAATTGCTGAAAAATCACTTTGACACAAGTTTACTCTTTGAAGTTAATTAATTATTTTTTATTTTTGTTAGTATAATAAATTGTAAGTAATATATGTATAATATAACACAATATCGTTATTTTTATCATATTACTGACAAAATACCATAGAGTACAAAAATTTGATTAATATTTTCTTATCAATAGTGTTATATTATGCATGACACGAATTTTCTAATACAATACAAAATATTAACAATATTATTTCCATTAGATAGTTATCATACGCTTAAATATAATAAATTGTTCAAATAATATTCCTTATAATGACAATATATAACTGAGTTAAATAAGCATAAAAGAAATAAAATAATATTATTAGTTTATATAACTAGAAATATTGATAATTTCATGAAAATCTAATTAGAAACCAAGATTAACAAAGAATGGCATAAAATGACAATTATATATACCAGTGATTGAAACAATGAGATTTTATTATTGAAGAGATTGAATTTAATATTAAAATGTTATTTTTCTGTTTGCTTGATGAAAACAGTAATATAAGGGATAAAAAGGTAATAGATGAAGTATAAACATAAAATGAAGCCGAGTGACAAAAAAATAGAAAATATTTGACAGTGTCAAAAAATTAAAAATTGACAAATAGAGATAAAAATGACGACGAGTGTTTATTTAGATGGTGCGATTCTTTTGAAGGTTGCATCATCAATGTCAAGCATGCCTATTAAGTTCTACCCAGAAGAAATACACAATGATCCACAAATAGAAACAATTTTAACAAATTCGCTCGCAAAATTTAATGACGAGATGATTTTTTGCTATACATTAGATCACAGGATTGCGTTTGCATACTCATTCTGCGTCAATGAAGAAAATTACTCTATTTCTCTAATAACGAAATTTAAATATCCGAAATTATTCATTACTTTTTTCGAAGAAATGTCATCACACTTTAAAGAATCAGAAACATCGATGTCTCCAGAGGATATGTTTGACATTATGATTAATACTTTTCCAAGTTGGTCAAACTTCCAATTTGAAAGACTTGATGAGATGGAATTTACTAGGAGATATGCACATCTTAAGACTCCTGACCAATATTTTGCAGATTTTGATCCCTATGACCATTTTACTAGTTTTGAATCTATAAATAAGGCTTGGAAAGCATTATTCCTCGGAACCGGACTTCTTATTGTGGCAAATGGACCAGAACACCTTATTGATGCGGCTTTTTCAGCAATGTCAATCATTTCACCTTTTAATTTTGAAGGAGAGTTGTTTATTTCGGCGTGCGAATTCGACTGGAGACTTGATGATATGGCAAAATATGAACTCGTTGTTGTCCTTCCTGGCGCAATAAAGTATTTAAAACGAAAATTCAATGTAGCATTGAAACATTCGCCTGTTGGAGCTGATTTTAGCGGATCAAGGATGAGACTGCTAGAAAGGACAAAGAAAATGGATGATATTCTCACATATTTAATGGATCGAGTTTTAAGCTTGAATCCATTCAACGACATGCTAGAAGGACCATATGTTAACGACTCACTTGAACAGGAAATGAATCCAAAACATCAAAAAACCGCTTTACAACCAGATCAATTTCGAATTGTCGAGCAAACGCTAACAATAAGAAAATGGCGCGAATCCATCCAGTTTAGGGATACTTTCCGCGACAATTTTCTGTCTTGCGTTCCAAAAAGAGTGATTGATGCTCTCAGCCTTGATCACGTTAAGAAACTACCTATTTTCTTAGACAAAATCGACGAAAGGTTCAAAGAGGACTCGCATATGCATGCAGTCGTTAAACAATATAGAAAAGAGATTCAATCAGTATTAGAAGCTTTTAATTAATATGTTCTTATTTAAAAAATTAGTTGTAAGTAATAATAAATATTAGTTTGTGTTTTTAAATGCATTTTTATTGATCCCATGTGCCTTCAACAATTTCCCAGCTTGGACTGATTTCTTCTGGCTCCAAACGATTGATGCCATCCTGGCTGATAGTAACAAATTCGACCTTTCCGTTGGCGATTGTAGTTCTAGCGTTAACAGCTCTAAAGACTTCTGTGATACCTTTCTTAACATCTTCGAAGCTTCCATTAGCAACTTCGGAGACCTGAAGACCCTGCAAATACTTACCCATGCCTGTTCCGAGATAATCTGTTTCCCAGGAGGCACCATATGGATCTGTGCAAGCTAAGAACTTACTACCGTCTGGATTAAGGCCAGCAACAACAACTCTGCAGCTGAATGGTTGCATTTTAGAGCGGCGCTGATACATTAAGCGTTTTATGTAAGTATGAACTTCTGATGGTGTTAAAAATTCGCCATTATGCTTGCATTGTTCTTGAAGAATAATATTCTTGATGATATCTATTAATTGCTGAAAGTCTGCAAACTCGCCTGTTGCTCCGATAATGATTTTTGGCGCAACTTCGACGAAGTGAGAGACATTGCTATATCTAAACATGGAGCCATATGTGATGGACATGTCTGAGGCAAGGAGAATGCCGCCGTCGTACTTCGAGGCGACAATAGCTCCGCTTGATGTGATTACTTGCATTTAGTTATAATTCTTCAAACAGACCTTCTCAATTTATTTTTTTGGCCTATTAGACCAACTATCAAAATTGGGCTGTTTTTGGCCTCTTTATTATGTGTATTAATCATTTATTTCATCAAAATGCCATGAAGTCATATGATAGAATTTTTTTTTGATAAATTATTTAGTGTGATCATTTTCTAGTTGTAAAATAGCTTGATTTTCAATAATACTGATATTCTTTTGTTGTACATATGTTTTTCCACATGATCTATTTTTTGATTCGATATCATGCCTAATAGATCAATTAATTATCAAAATTGTGCTATTTTTGGCTACTTTATTGGGTGTATTCACCATTTATTTCATCAAAATGTCAATTGATAGAATTATTTTTTGATTATTCGCTAATTGAAACTATTTTCTAGTTGATACATAGTCTAGTTCTCAGTAACACTGATATTCTTTTGTTGTACTTATGTTTTTCCATATGATCTATTTTTTGATTCGATTTACTTTTACTAGTTCATTTTCTAGTTATTAAATTGCAAGTAATAGTTTATCATGCATATATTTGCTTTGCCAAACGAAAGCACAAATTATATATGAAATGTATGTTGAATTGATTGTTATCATACTTCTCTAATTGTAAAATAACTCAATTTTCAGTGCTTCTTATAAATTTTTGCGTTGTATATGTTATTCCATATAATCTATTTTTCTTTTGATATTATTTAGGTCTAATAAATCAACTATCAAAATATGTGTAGTTTTTGGACTATTTATGTGTATTCATCATTTATTTTATTAAAAAACAATGAAGTAATTTGATAAAATTAATTTTAATCATTTTGTTCATTAATATCATTTTGTAATTGTAAAATGACATGTGATAGTTGTTTACTATACATATACTTGCTTTGCAAAGTACATGATACAATATTAATTGAATCTCATGCATAAGAAGTTTTTTACGTGACAAAATATTAATTTTACGTGACAAAAATAAATGAAAGGTTTACAAATTTTGATGCATCATCTAATTAAAATAATTTATTGGGCCGAAAAATGTCTGTTTATCCAGAATATGGCTTTCCAACTCTGATACTACCTCCAAAGACACATAACAAGAAGATCCTTCCACGTCTTGACTGCGAAGGACTCGATGACATCCCATTTGAAACAGTTATTCTCCCTCAGACAAATTTTGTTTCCATAGAAACAATTTTTGATGAAGAAGACCTACTCGAACTTGAAGATGAAATCAAATACAATTTATTGCCAATTGGAAACAAATCATGTTCCTGGCTAGAGGTTCCTATCATCGAATTTCATGAAATTTCAATTCTTGAACAAAATCAATCAATTGACCTTGCATTACTGGAATATGAGACATTTAAGACGCATGAGTACATTGGTAGCCATCTTAGTTTACTGAAATCAAAGAAATTACAAGCTTTTCTAGATATCCCAATTGATTTTCAATATCTCGTAAATGATGATCATCCATTGAAACAAGATTCAGACAAGATGCTCAATATCTATGTATTTGATGATACGCCTCCAAATATTTCTCAAAATCGATCAAATATTTTGCTTAAGAACATTGAAACAAAGAACAGCAAGTATAATGCAACAAAAAAGAATACAACGAATTCATTATCACAAAAAGATGAGTTAGTATTAGCAAAACCAAAAATTACATTCTATAACTCGGTTGAGGACGTCAAAAAAGACGATCAGAAGTATGCTACGACAGCAGAGACAGTTAATCAATATGATGATATTAAAATTTTATTATCAAAGGGTATTTCATCAAAAGAAGTTACTGTTAAGAGGAAAAATACAAATATGGAGGCATCCAAAGAACCAAAATTGACTCAAAAACGCAATGATGAATTCACTAATCAAATTGAAGCCCAATCACAATCAAAATCATCTTTATTTCCAGAACCACAAGGAAAAGAGCAAGATTTTGATATTCAAGAATCGCAACCAGAAAAAAATCCTGAAATTATTCAACAAGATACTAAAATATCTGATTTGACAGCACCATGCATTGTCTGTGATAAATCATTTGAACATGATGAAGTTTTCCTAGATATTTTCAAAGATTGTCGAATATTATTTAGATCTATCAATGATCATCAAATTGAGCTCTCCCCCAAAGAATGTGTCATATTCAGAGACATATCAGTCAAAACAGTATCAAACAGTTTAAGTGTTTTTGACAAGATTTATATATTTGCTGTTGGCAACTGCAAAGATGCAATGTCTTATGCAACCGTCCCAAGATTGTTTTTAAGACAAGTTCAAAATGAAAGGGATGCCTTTATGATCATCAGATCTATGGCAAAACCACTTGAAGTTACAAATGAAGGAGAGACTCTCTTTGAATACTGTTTGTCGTTATTTCCGTGTGTTCCAAGGACAGTTGCATTGGACTGGCTGCAGAAAGGCAATCCAATATCAGATCCAAACTGCATCTCAAAGTTCGATGTTTGTTCATACATGTTCCAGATCGTCCTCGATTCCAAGATATACTTGCAATCAGGCGAAAAAGCTAAAAATCCATCTGTAAAGAGAATAGAAGCAAATGTCGCCAAGAAGATGCGCAGAAAAAAGACAATCAAATGATTCTATAAAACCTCTTGAAAGCATCAATGCACAAGCCAATAATTTGGCACATATCAGTATTAACTCATAAACAAAAAATATATGAATTGATTTTCTTGGAATCCAATAGTTTCATACTTATATATAAATGCCTATCTAATAAAATCTATCTTTTACTAAAACTTGTTGACAAATTTAATTGTAAGATGAAAAAATACAATTATTAATTTTGAGATTCTTAGCAACATATGTGGCGTTATTGAGATGTTCATCGGAGTCAATCTTATTCAATATAGGAATGAATCGGCATTTCACATTTTTCATTTGGCCATTTTCGCTTTCAAGTGTATATGCAATATCTTTGTCATCGATGATCTCTTCTTCAGTTTTATGAAGCACTTCCATGGCTGTTGGCGCTCTATGACAAACATCAATCAATCTTTTTCCAAAACAATCCATTCCAGCTACTCCAATCACTAAAGTGCTTCGGGTGTGAAGAACTGGTTCATGGCTTTGCGGGAATTTGAGCGGAAGCTGTCTCGATCCATCGGCCTCAATCACTAAATAGTCGCAAACAGAATCCAGCAAGTCAAAAACTGCTGGATCTGGTGGACCCATCTTGTTCGGACCAATCCTTGATCCAACTATAACTAATGAACCGTTTAATAAATTCTTGATCTCTTCGATGTCTTTTCCTTCATAAACTGGTTGCTTTGGATACATCATCGCAGTGGTTGTGCATAGGATGACTTTCTTATTGAGTTTTAGTAACTCATTCGATATTTCGTAAACAGTATGTGTTTTTCCGCCTCCTCCAACTACCGAAATGACCTCATGAGGACCCAGGTTCAATAGAGGGACAAGTTCAGGTGATGTTGATATTTCTTGTGTTTGATGGTTGAAAAACCAAAATCTCATCGTTTTCAATCTGCTTTTTTACGAAAATTTTGCCACAATCAAAAATATAACCTTATTCATTCAAAAATTAATTTTACGTGGCAAAATTTACTATTTACATGATATAAATCTTTTTTTACATGCCAAAAATCATATTTACGTGGCATTTTATTTATTTACATGACATAATAAATTTTTACAGGACAAAATAAATATTTACGTGGCAAAATTAAAAATTCAGAGGAAAAATGATCGCTGTTGGCATTTCTTATCTATGGTAATGCATAACCGATGTCAACCTCTTTTATGTCTTATAGAGCATTAACAACTGTACCATTATAATGCTGTTCTCCAACAATTGGTTGTGTTTTTCTAAACTTAATGTGAATTTTATATATATATATGAGGTATCTGAAACTGAAAATCAAATATTAGGAAGTCTACATATAAGGGCAGCACGCAGTATAATATACATAATCATAATTTTATTTTTCATATTTCATCAAATTTCATATCTATTTTGTGATCAAAACAACATCCTAGATAAAATATACTGGTTATAAATAGGTCAAATGCATAGAAATAGAATATACTCATTGTTAATTTTGATTTTGAATTTAATATTTGTTTCTTTTTAACATTATTTGTATTGAAACTTTTCATCTGATCAATTGTTATGATTAAATATTTAGTTAATGTAATTCCTTCGTGTTTGATAATTATATTTTATTTTATTATTTTTTATTAGAAGCTATTCGAACAAATTGAGGATATAACTATGTCAATAATCATATAAAAAACTGATTCCAATCATTTTCTTTTGAAACGTGTTTCTTTATTTTGCGATGATATTGAATTCATCCGTAAAATACAGCAAATTAATGATAACATCACAAGATTTAGATCATTAAGAACAGATAATTTCAAGTTTATAAGCCAAAGTAAGCCGGAAATTGGATATGAATTAAATTTAGCTGATATAGAGGAGATTTTAAGACAATTGATCCAATTCATAGATGGCAAAGATGGAAACAATGTTATGCAGATCCTTGGTAATTTGAAATTTCAACTTGATAAATTAGATATCTTGCAAACTGCAGCTATAAGTCTCATAATAGAAAGCAATATACTTACAAAGTTACAAGATTGCATCCAAATAGAAGATTTAAATGTTTTTGAATCAGCACTGCAATTTTACCAAGCGATTACTAGATTTTCTACGCAATTAACACACTTAATATTCATCAATGGAACAATAGAGAAGCTTTTTCAGATATTTAGTTCAATTAAATTGTCATATTCTAATTATTTATGCGTATTACACATATTCTCGAATGTATGCTTTGATGTTTCTGAAGCTCGAAGTTATTTATTTGGAAATAATATAATATCTTTACTTTGCAAAACATTAATCAGTATTGATGATAATTCAATCATTGAGTCGATTCTTTTGCTAGTAAACACGATTTTGATGGATGATGAAGTTGTTTCTAATGAAGATATATCTTCAATCATCATACAGCATTTAATTTCAGCATCAATCAGATTTTGCGATTTAAACAGTCAAGATCCAATTTCCAGCGAATACATTTTATTCCTTGTACTGACAATGATATCAAAACTAGCAATTAAACCATCAAACACTTCAATGATCATTTCATCAAACTTCTTAGCAATTCTATTCGAAATATTTCCTTCCATGTACGGAAGAACATACGACGAGTTCCTTTATATATTGGAGATGCTCATTAGATTAGATTCATCGCACATGATTATCAATCAAATGAGAGAGTCCTTTGATTTCGAAGTTTTAATTAAGTCTGAGTCTAAATCGATTTTCTCCCTTTTGAACGAAATTCTTGTATTTGATCAAGGACTTGCTGAGCATTTGCTGTCAATAGGAATACTGCCAATCCTTAGAAATGCAATCGAAGAAGGAGATTTTCACGAAAAACTTTCTTCCGCTCAAACTTTGTCTATAATTGTACAGAATGGCGATGAGAACCTTGTCGAATATGTTATAGAGAATGAGGAGGTGATTGAAACATTATTGGATTTCAGCAACTGCGAGCTCCCTGTTGGAAATTTGGAATACATAATGATGGCTTTGGAAAGAATCAAGCAGTCGCCGAATTTCAACGAAGGCTTGCAGTCATTATACGAAAACTACGACTTTGATGTAATTAGCACCGAAGTACATGAAAGAATAGCAAATTGCGAAGAAGAAGAGGTATCTTAAATTGTTTTTTATATTTTTAAATTAATTTTTCTTATTATTGTTATTGTCATCAGCAAATTATGTACAGAGATTACAACAACAAATATCAAGCTTAAGATGCATATTATACATTTCTCAACTATTTTCTCCCTTTTCATTTTATGTATTTATTTGGAATATATAAGATTTTTCATTATTTTTGTTGTTTCATTTAATAGCATGATGGTTGTGACATTGTCGAATATAAGATTGAATATAAAATTGCATTCAATATATCATAATTTTTCTCAAAAATTTTGATTGAACATCTTTAATTAATGCTGCAATTGTTTATCATAATAATTTTTGATTAGAGAACAATTTTGAGATCGGTGTATGGTGATTGATTTGTTGTTGATTTATGATGATTGATTTGTTGTGAGAACGAAAAATGATATGATTAATTTAAAATCACAAATTTAATCAAAAAAATAATAAAAAAGTAAAAAAATCTATTATCTACTTAAAAGTCGTCGTCATCTTCGAAGTCATCATCATCATCCTTCTTCTCCTCTTGCTGTCCACTCTTCTCGAATGAGTCCTCAAAGGAATCTTTCTTCTTATCATCGTCTTTGTCATCTTCGAAGTCATCATCGTCTTTCTTATCATCATCCTTCTCGAAAGAGTCATCATCCTTCTTCTCTTCTTTGTCATCCTCGAAAGAATCCTGCTGGCCACTCTTTTCGAATGAATCTTCAAACGAATCTTTCTTCTTTTCGCTTTCAAAGTAATCATCATCTTTCTTCTCTTCATCTTTCTCAAATGAATCTTCGTCCTTCTTTTCTTCATCTTTTTCGAATGAATCCTCTTCCTTCTTATCATCATCATCATCTTTCTCGAATGAATCATCCTTCTTTTCGTCATCAGATTTTTCGAATGAGTCGTCTTTCTTTTCGTCATCTTCGAAGCTCTTATCGAAGGAATCTTCTGGTTTGTGATCTGACTTATCGAATGAGTCTTCGAATGAGTTTTCTTCCTTCTTGTCATCATCGAAGTCGTCAAGCTTCGCCTTCATGACGTTGCCGAGAGAAAGGTCTTTCTCCTGATCTTTCTGCTTGAGCTTCTGGTCGATTTCGTTGTCCGAGTAACTCTCCATGTCATTATCATTATTCTTGTCAGGAGATTGCAATGAAGAGGTTCTTCCTGGGCTTTGTTGCTTGCTCTTCGTTCCGCTTGACCTTCTCGTTGAGCTCTTCGACGTCTTCGGGCGGACAACGACCGGTTCCTTCCTGCGAGTTGACTTCGGCTTCGAAGGAGTCTTCTCTTCACTCTTTTCTTCTTCTTTGTCTTTATTGTTGAATCTCATCAGCAAGTCTCTCCTCTGTTGCTCTGACTTCTGTTTTGTTCTTTCTGCGTCATTCCTTCTCTCTTCGTCTTGCTTCTTCTTCTCGTCAGCCATCTTTCGTTCCTTCAGTTGTTTGTCGCGGGCAAATTCGGCGTTAATTGAGCGCCTTCTGTTCTCTCTGCGTGCTTTGATAACTAGGAACTTCTCTTCACGCTGCTGCTTTTCGGCTTCTTCCTCTTCTTCTGACATCTGCGGATAAATCTTTTGAGAAAGTTCTTCAACATCAACCAAATCTTCCTCTGGCATGTCAAGAGCTCTCATGTGATCGTTTAACTCCTGTACAATCGAGAAAAGATGATCAACATAATTTTGTTGCTTCATTGGATGTAATTTTTCCTTGAGACGTAAGTTTTTGATGTTAATTTTATCATCCATTTGGTCAACCATCATTGATCTTTGTTTCGAAATATCAGAATTTGAGCGAATCGGCGGCTCTGACTTTTCATGTATCATTTTTGAGTTGAGATCATCGAGAACAGCTTTAAGCTCCTTATTTTTCTGTTGTAAATACTTTAGGTTATTTTCTTTGATTCTAATTTCTTGATATTGAGGGGAAACAGACATAACAGCCAGCTGCTTTATGACGTCATCATTCTTTTGGCTCGCATTATGTGCCGTTTTCTCAGTTCTCTTTATCTCAATCATGAGATATGCTAATTCACTTTGCAATGAACCAGCAAATGCAGTATTTTGCGCTTGTTGAAGTTCCTGTAATTCATTATTAAGTTCTTGAATATCTGCTTCGAGATTTTGCAGTTCTTGCTTCTTTTCGTTTTCTTTTTTCAATTCATCTGGATTTCCGTCCAAAAATTGTGCCAAAGCATCGGTGTATCCTTCTCTATCGTTTAATGTCTTTGTTTCTCTGTCCAGTTGCTGTTTTACTTGATTATAATTGTCGAGTGATTGATTATATTGCTGTAATGCGACTTTGAATTCGTCAATGAGATACTCCTGCTCATTCAGCGGGTTCCCGCCTCTCCAGTAGAACTCCTCTTTCTGGTATTGGCTGGGCGGACGGGTTGGAAAAGGATCCTTCCTCGTCATAAAACGTATTTTTTGTCAGTTTTCTTTTTCTTTTTTCGCTATTTATTCGATTTTCATATCATATACATCATAACATTCACTTTTTGTAATATGATTATAACAAAATCCTCATTATTTGAATGAAATTTATTTAAATTTGATTTTTTTAATTCATATTATGATTCTATTAATTATATATTTTACATTTTATTATATAATGATCTCAAAATTCTCTTTTTTTGAATAAAATTTTTAATTTTTGTGTTTTTAATTCATATTATGATTGTATTGATAATATCTATCACTTTTTACAATATAGAAATCTTAAAATTCTGTTTTTTTTTTTTTTTGATGAAATTTATTTAATTTTTGTGTTTTTAATTCATATTCTTGTTCTGGTTATTATATATTTTACATTTTGTAATTTAATAACCTCAAGAATTCCATACTTTGAGTGAAAATCACACAAATATTTTATTTTAAATTCATATTATGATTCTATTTATAATATATTGCTTTTTACAATATAATTGCAACAAAATTTTTGTTATATTGATTGAAATTTCAATATCAGTGTTTAAACTGAGACTACTATAAATGATAAACTATACTTCGCCAAATAAGTAAATCGTGTAGTGATATTTTATTGATTTTAATTGTATATTTTGAATGGTATATTTTATAGGTTTATGATCAAAGTTAGTATTTAAAATGTGGTTTTCAAGGATAAATTGTATTTGTTCTTATCAAATTTATATGTAAATCATATATGTTTTTAAATCTTAATGACATTTAAAAATGATGTATGATCTTATTATTATTAAAAAAGAAGCAATGTTAATAAAACAGATACATCTTAGCATAAAACACATTTAAGAAAAAATAAAAAATAAATTTATAACATACTTAACAAATCTTGCGCTTCCTTAACATTTTTTGTGGCAAGTTCTGTGCAGAACGCTTTGAGGTCAGAAACTAATTCGGGTGTAAAAGTATAATTTGAAGTCTTGAAAATATACATAACTTTTGTAAATATACGTGTTTTCCTTAACGCAGACTGTCCATCCTTCAAGCTCTGGATGAGTTTGATCGAATTTTTCGCATATCCTTGTAAGAAATCAGCCGGCGGCGAGCCGCTCAAAACAAAATGGCGAACAACATCGATTGAGTTTACTGTTACATCTAGAGACTGTAAGTTTTTGAGAATCTGTGGCTTTCTATTTCCTAAAGCAACAACAATTTCTTTGGCGACGTCAGGATTGTTTTCTATGAGCGAAGAAAATCTGTTTGGTGGAAATTTGGATTCATCGAAGATAGAGGTGTCCCTCTTGAATTCGGAGATTAATATATTTGTTTCGTTCGGTTTTAATTTTGTATCTGCTGCTTTTGCGATCAGTAGAAGTATCGATGATTTAGCTGATGTCGTAGATGCCGCATCAAATAGGAAAGAAGGCGTGTTATAAGAATAAATTGGAACAAGTTCTGGCATTTCGCCCTCAAAAATCGGTGCAATGTCTGGTATTGGACGTGTGAAAGGAGCTTCGAAGTTATTCCAGAAGATTTCGCTGGTCAGAAGCGCAAATAAAGCTTCATCGTGAGAAATTTGCTGACAATTCGTTTCTGCTGTATTTGAGACTACAACTGGCGAAATCCTCGGATTTGGTGTTGCTGCTTTGTCGAAAATCGGATCTTTCTGCGGTGGAAACTGAAAGTGTGGTGACAAAATATTATTCGCGGACTCTTTTGATGCAGAACCAAATCCATTTCCATTTAAAATCGATGATAAAATTTCATGTAGTTGCGGGGAAATGTAGTTTGCGTTTGATTGGTAGACATTTAACAAAGTTTGAATAAATGGATGAGATTTTAGTGGCTGCTGTTTTCCTTCGTTAAACAATATATATATTCCGACAATCTGCTGTGAATGGCTCAGTAATCCATCAGTTAAAAGGAGAGATATTCCTGTCAATGCTTGAACTTTATCTTCAAAATCGAAATCCGAGTTGAATTTCGTTCCAATGGACTCCAGGGAATCGTCAACATTGTTTAGTATCTCAAGAACTGATTTTGCTACTGATGGACGAATCATTTAATTTTTTTTTCGGTTGGCCGATAAAATAAACTTTCTTTTCTAGTTTTTGCCAAATATTACATCTGTATCATGAGAAAATCACTTTTTCTATTATAATTCAGGTGATTTTTACCATTTTTTTTTTTGCTTATTTGTTAAAATTCACTCTTTATGGTAATTTGTTTGCATCCAGCATCATAAATATCCATTAGCTAGTGTGCAGAAATATATATCTTCAAGCGAATCCAATGTAATGTTCGTGAAATATTATTTTTTTTGCATACCTTTATTATATTATTAGTTTTCGTTTAAAAAATGATAATATTGCAGCTGCATTCTCTATATTTTACTATTATACGTGATGATTATTAATTGAAAATTTTCATTGCAAATATTTTTACATGACGGATTGTCATATTTAGTGAATTTTTGTAAAATTTACATGTCAAGCTTTGTCAAAACTTTTCAAAACTCGATTTTGTAAAAAATTGCCTTTTCTAGTCACCTTTGCCATGAACATTGCTAGCAATAAGTGAAACTATTACAATGTTTAAAAAACTCGGCAAATGTCGAAAAGTAATCATTAATCATAATTTATAGTAAAGATAGCGCTGTTGCTTCATATAAAGTCTTGACAAAAACTATGAAACAGATGTATACATGAGCTCAAGGTTTTGCACATCGAATGGTTTGAAACTGTGATTTGAAATCTTAGCACGTAAGAAACTTCGCCACTACAATGAAAAGAATATTTACTTCGCTTTCCTTGAAGAAACAGGCATTTTGCTCCACAGCTACTCTAATCCAACAAAAATCCTCCATGTTGCACTCCAGAAAGTAACTTTGAATGGAAAAAAGCACCTCAATATCTCAATTATTGGATTTTCAAATTACGCTCTTAACTTCTCAATCATATATAATAAAGGACATTGTTGATGTTGTGACTTCAGGCCGGAAGCGATGATGACGCCGAAGGCACAGTAGTGCTATCATCGCCGGAGACCCGATTTTTTTTAACCCCCAATAGCGAACCATATGATATATACACTATAAATAATTAATAAATTAAACAATTAACTGATTTACTGATATTTAAAAATCAATATATTTAAAAATATCATAAAATAAACAAATTTATGGAGCAATGATTTATATATGGTATTAAACATACAATAAATGAAATGTAAAGGTGAACTCTGTTAAATTTAAACAACTTTTTCCATTGAAGAATCATCTTTCCACTTAGGATGTGCAAATAGACACTTTGGACCATCAGGGCAAAAACCTGCAAGGTAGTTAAGACAAATGGCTCCGCGTGGTGTGTGTTTCCTCTTGCATTTATCACCTTTATTGCAAAAGCCTCTAAGATACCACTCACAGTCTGTGCCGATCATAGCGGTATCATCGTGACGGAAAATGCATTCGAATTTGTTAGAACACTCGTGATGCTTCTCCCAAAAATGACATTTCTTCATTTTATCGATATCATATTCATGTAATGACTGGCATCTGTCTCCATGGATGCAATGAGTATTGACCCATTTATCGCAAACGACTTGGTGAAAACTGTTTCTATCTTTCTTTGATAATTTCGATATATAATCATTTAGCTCACGCTCTTCATTCTCATCAACTTCGCGAAGAACGGATTCGAATTTAAATTCGAGATTCTGCTGCTGGTTCTGAAGATTATGAAAGTACCACATTATAATTTTGTCACTTTTCAGTAATTGTTTTGCCAAAATTTAATTTACAAACATTCTCAAAATCAGAATTTTTGACATGTAATATTACATTTAAAATGACAGTTTACATGTCATTTTGTCGAATTACATGTCATTTTTTATTTACAATAATCGATTTATTTTCAAAACAAAATTATGGAAAAACCATTGCAAAGACAATCGGCATATAATGTTTTCTGTTCAGAGATGCGCGTTAAACTGCATAAGGAGTATCCCCATAAAAAATTTGGCGAGCTTGCTAAAGAAATAGGAATCTTATGGAAAAAAGTTACTCCAGAACAGAGAAAGGAGTACGAAGCTAAGGCCGCTGTGGTTAAAGAAGAAATTAAACAGGCGAAAATCCAAGAAGAGGAAGAGAAAAATAAGCCGGTCGAGGAAGATTCAGATTTTATCTCAGCTACATACAGTGACTAATACCATATACATAATATATGAACTTTTTATGAAAAAAGTCATAATTTAGAATGTTTATATAGAAATATGTAAAAAAAAGCTTAACTATATCAGAATAATATATTTATAAATAACATCTATGAAATAAAACATTAACTAATAAATCATGTCGTCACCTACATCAGGAACGTCAAAATTCAAAATACTATCAGGAAGCAAGAAAGATGCATCTGTTGCAAGCAGAGCCAAATCTTTCATAAGCTCATTATGCTGATAGTAATTGTTTCTTTCTAAATAATCCGCAATTTTGTCTCCGATTGCTGTCGATTTGTTTTGATTTTGGTCAGTATTAGGAATTGGTTGCTGCTGGTAATCTATTTTTAGTAGAGAGAAGTTTCCTAGCAATGCATTCAAGATTGTATTCATTCCTGTTAAAGTAATAAAATTATTTGATATATCTAAGTACGACAGCGATGAATTATTAGAAATTCCTTCGGCTATATACTCACATCCTGGGTCTGATATATGGCAGTCGCTCATAGAAATTGATGTCAAAGTTGTATTAACCTTTAAGAGCTCGCAAAGCGACTTCATGGCGTCGGATGATAAGATATTCTTTGAAACAGATAGTTTTTGGAGTGTTTTGTTGCTTTTAAGTGCACGACATATTGATGCAAAACCTTTCTTTGTCATATCAACTTCATTGAGCTCAATACTCTTTATTGATTTATTGTTCTTGAGTTTAGAGGCCAAGAGATCGATTGAAGCATCTCCAAAACTGTTTCCACTCAATCTCAGAGTAATAATGCTTTCATTTTGCTCGAAAAGATCGCTGAACATTGCAGCACCTGAGTTATCTATTTGGTTGTGTCTTAAGTCGAGCATTTTCAATTCTTTGTTTCCAACTAATGCAGTAGCAAGCGGCCAAAGGCCGTTGCTTCCAATAAAGTTTCTTGAAATATCTAGGAACTGAAGAGTAGTATTTTTGTTAAGACAAACACCAAAATAACTGGAAGCTTTGGCTGAAAATTTATTTGCTCCGAGATGTAGCTTTTGAATGAATTTGTTCTCAGAGATCATTCTTGAGATGTAGTACGCTGCTTTATCGTTAAGTCTGTTGTAGGAAAGCGCGAGTGTTGTTAAGCATCGATTGCTTTTCAAAGAATTGCAAAGAATTTGCAAAAATTCTGGTGTAATTTCACAACTCCAAAGGTATAATGATTGTAAATGGCAATTTGCATCCGAAAGCATGCTTCCTAAAGAAAATATGATTTTTTCGTTGAATTTATCTTGGAGGAGAAGAGTTGTAAGCGTTGTGTTAGTTAAAAGTGCATCAGCAAGCTCTGCAGCACCTTCTTCTTTGCATCTGCAGTTGATTAAATCTAACCCACTTAAAATTTTGTTTTTTGTAAGGGCAAAAGCTATTGCTTTCACACCAGAATCACCGATATTTGTATTTCCTCGAAGATCGAGCCAAAGTACCGGTGCATTCTTTTCAATTGCTCTTGCGAGGGCTCTGGCTCCTCTAATTTGGAATTTGCTCTTTCGAAGTATGAGCATGATGTTATCTCTATTTGGAGGAAGATCAATGAGGACTTGCGATAAATGTTCGATCGCATCATCATCAACGTTGTTATCTATGATCTCTAAGTTCGTAATCTTTGGATGATCCTTCAGCAAATCGAATATCCTCATGCAAACTTCCTTCGAAATAGAGTTACATTGAAGAGATATTTTGGAAATAAAACTGTTTGCCTTCAGGGCATCAATTAATTTAAATGCGACCTCATCTTTCATTTGCACGTTGACTAGATTGATCGAGTTAATGATCGGATCATTCCTGCGCAGCATAGGTATGATCTTCTCTAATCGCTCGCTCATTTTTAACGATTATTTTCCCCTCAATTTATGCGTCAGAAACAAAAAATGCCACGTAAAGATCAGTATACGACATGTAAACTTTTATTTTGGCATGTAAATTTTCGGATTTGACGCGTAAAATATAATTTGTAAAGCAAAAAAAATATGACAAGTAAAATATTATTTTTGATATTTTGGCATGTAAATTTAATATGTAAATAAAAAAATATGCTAAGAAATATATGTTTGTCATGTAAAAAAAATATTTGTCAAATATTTGACATGTAAATTAATAAATATAAATACTTCGAAGAATCAAAATTGCTATGATTAGCTGCTAAACTTTGTTTCGAGCTTTCGCAAAAATAATTATATTAAAGAGTTGTTTTATCAATTGCATATTTAATGATGCGATAAAATAACAATAAAACAAGTTTGTAGCGTATTTCTAGGTTTTCGGCGTACCTGCATAGCTAAAAATATGACAAGTAAAATATATTTATGTCATGGGATCTAACTACATGTCAAAATCTTCATATCATATACATTTATTCACACAATTCAAACAAGGTTTAAAAAGAACTTACACGCAACTTCTGTTGAGCTGCATCGAGCTTAGTATATATAGTGGAAAGCTCTTGCATAAGCCTTATAGCATCGGAATCTTTCGTGTTTTGTGCTGATTTCAATTGATAAACTGATTCATCTAGCACACTTGATAGCTTTTCGTTATTTGATTTCCAAAATTCATATAAATCCTGATATTCTTGCTGTTCATGATCAAGAATATCTTTTTGCTGGAGTAACTCATCGCATTGTTCTCTCAGTACAATAGATTCTTCAAATACAGCAGTTTGCTGAGCTGATGCCTTTTGATCTTGTATTACAAGTGTGGATCTCTCCTGGCTTAAGTCCACAAGCTTTGACTCTATTTCTTCTATTTGTTTTGATAAAATTGTAGACTGTTCTGATATATCTGTATCGTTTATATGAATGTTATCTAATTTTAGAATATTTGGATCAATGTTTAATCCTTCAAAAAACTTTGGTAAGTCTTTTACTTTGTTGTATAATTCAACTGATATCTTACCTGTGTTACTTAAATATTCTGTTATTTGAATATGATTGTTAAATCGGTCAATGCTTGCTTGTAAATTTGATTTTTCGCTATTAAGTTGTTTCCTCAATGATCTTCCTTCATCTAGTAATGATTTCATTGCAGTATAATTTAATCCAGTGACTGGATACTGCAAATTACTCATTTTGTCTGTTTAAAATTACAAAAGTGACATTTAAAAAAAATATTTTATCCTCGTTGATTATAATAATGATTAAAAGTGCAAAAAATTTAAGCAAATGAATTATTTTACTTCTTATAGTAACTTTTTGGAATGATAGCATCATCACACTTAAATATCCACTGAGTAAGCATAGCTAGAAATGTGTAAAAAATCAATGTTTTGTCATGAGACCAAATTTACTTAAAATAAATCAAAAAAAAAAAAACTTTAGTCCGTAACCTTGAATTCAAGCTTGTGCTTGATATCGATTGAAGATTTGCCGATGTTGGCAATGAAGTCACCATTCTCAACAATGCGATTGCAGTTGGCATCAACAATGCTGCAGTCATTGACGTTGATTTCAATCTTAACGTCTTTCTTCTTTCCTGGGCCGAGTTCTACGACAGCGAAGCCCTTGAGTTCCTGGCATGCCCATGTTGCTGATGTGACAACGTCGTGGATGTAAAGCTGGACAACTTCTGTGCCTTTCCTCTTGCCGATGTTCTTGACAGAGACTGTTGCGACAATTTTCTCGCCGCGCTTGTAAACCTTCTTGTCGAGTTTGGCTGAGGAATATTCGAATTCTGTGTATGTCAAACCATAGCCGAACTCGAATCTTGGTCTCTCTGTCATGTCAGCGTATGTTGTTCCGTGCTGGCCTCTGACCTGATTGTAGTAGATTGGGAGTTGTCCGACATGGTATGGAATGGAGATTGTCAACCTTCCTCTTGGCTCGATTTCTCCGTAAACTGCCTGTGCGAAAGCCTCACCACCGAGCATACCTGGAGAGAACTGCTGGATGATTGCATTGGCCTTGAATGCCTTCTTTGGAAGAACCATTGGCTTCGATGAGATGACTGAGACGATAAATGGTTTTCCGCTGTCAGCAACTTTGTTGATCAACTCGCGCTGATTGCCTTGGAGCTTGAGTGTGGCTGTGCACCTTGTCTCTCCCCATGCGCTCCTCCTGTCGCCGACGACAACGATGATGACATCGCTCTGGTCGATGATGCTCTGGACTTCGACGGCGTTGAATGGCTCGTCCTCCTTCTCGATTGATGCGCCGATAGAGTACTGAAGGTTTTCGCATCTCTTTGACAATCCATCCTTGATTGTGACTGATAACTCCCGTGCATGAAGATTGTCGTCGAACATTCTGATTGGATGAGAGCCGCGGACCCAGTCGCCGAACATCGCTCTGTCGTTGTCAGCGTTCGGACCGAGCAGGCCGACCTTTGGAGTCTTGTCGAGTGGCAAGATGCCATCGTTCTTGAGAAGGATCAAAGACTCTTGTGCAGCTGTGAGTGCGGCAGCTCTGTGCTCTGGCGTGTTCAACAGAGGCTTGTTCTTCTCGACGTCTGGATACCTGTCGTTTTCGAACAAGCCGAGCTGGAACTTGATGCTCAAAACTCTTCTGACGGCATCGTCGACGTCCTTCATGTCGATCTTGCCGTTCTTGATTGCCTCGAGGCAGCCTGGGTAGAAGTTTGGCGTCGACATCATCATGTCGTTGCCGCACTTGACTGCGAGTGTAGCAGCCTCTTCGTATGTGGCGCAGACCTTCTGGTCTTCGACGAGCCACCCGACGTTGTTCCAGTCTGTGACTAAGAAGCCCTTGAAATTCCAGTCATCCTTGAGAATGTCTCTTAACAGCCATTTGTTGGCTGTTGAAGGGATGCCTTCTGTTGATTGGTAGCCAGTCATGAATGAGCCAGCACCAGCTTCGCATGCGACTTTGAATTGTGGCAAGAAATAGGACAAAAGCTTCCTGTGAGATAAATCTGCCTCACTGGCATCTCTTCCACCTTGTGTCTCTGAGTAACCTGCGTAGTGCTTGGCTGTGGCAAGTACGTGGTCTTCATCGCTTGTGATTTTGTCGCCTTGGTAGCCTTTGATCATTGCTGTCGCGAATTTTCCGATGAGATAAGGATCTTCACCGAAAGTTTCGCCAACTCTGCCCCATCTCGTATCTCTTGCGATGCACAAAACTGGAGAAAATGTCCATGCATTGCCTGTATGTTTCATTTCATTAGCTGTAACCTCAGCCATCTTCTTAATGATCTCCTCATCCCAGCTAGGAGCAATACCAAGCTGTGTTGGGAAGATTGTGGAGCCTTGCCAGAACGAATAGCCGTGAATTGCATCAATTCCGAACAAAACTGGTATTTGAAGCCTTGTCTTGCGAGCTTCGTCAATGATAGGCTTAATTTCATCACCGTGAACGTTTAAAACTGAACCAGCGTTTTGTGCTTTCAAATTCTCAATGCAATTATTCAATCCATCGATCTGGACAAGCTGTCCAACCTTCTCTTCCACAGTCATTTGCGAGAGGAGATCTTCCACGCGTGCCTCGACCGGCTGCGATGCATCCTTGTAGAGAGATGACATGAAAAATAATGATTTGACGGTTTTTATCGGGATTCTATAAAAAATATAAAATTTAAAAAGTGATAAAATTTACCAAACAGCATATTTTTACATATAAATCAATTTTATAAATAATTCATTTCTTGGTTGTCACTTTTTGGGATAGATAAATAATTTTAACTCGATCATTTTTCTTGCTATTTTTCATATAATATACTGTAGTCTGCTTATTTTTACTTGAAATGAGCGAATTTGAATTATTTTGTGAATTTCGTAGTTTTCTCTCACGAACCTCTCAGATTTAATGCTAATAAGACTAGTTATGGCTGTTGAAAGTAGCGATGATCCGAATTTCTCAACTTTTCTCCTCCGACTTTTTTTCATTCAAAAATTGAATATAAGACGATAACCATTGAATTTTGTCAAAATTCACGAATAGAATTAAAAATTGGTGATGTTTTTCGCTAACATACATAAATATATGAGTATGGAGCAATGTTTACAAAAAAATAATCTCAAATTTTGAAATATATAAGAAAGCCAATCCATTCTTATTATCATTAGCTTCAAAATGTTTGTTAAGATTAAAGGATATTTGCGGATATTTAGGTGTATTTCTATCTAGAAATTGATTGGTTTGGTAAATAATGTGATTTGTAACCATAATGGAGCAAAATCACTCATATTATAAAATATTTTCAATATATTCAAAATGATTTTTCATGTTAAAAAGTATTTGCGGATATATTTAAGTGTATTTTTAAATATTTATAGATGTTACCGCATTATATAATGCACAGCACACTATCCAGCACAACTTCTGCATGCAAAATGCTACATTAAGAGTTATTATCCTTTTTAGATAAGAAAGGGTTTTGACATGTAAAATTATTTTGCCATGTAAAATAATGTTGGATGATATTTTAAAAAATGAAAATTTTATCATATTTGAGTTCTTTATCATATGAAATGTAGTAATTTAATGTTAAAATTTAATTTTGTTTTTTAGGGGTAAAATTGCCCTATTAAAACGGTTTGACAAGGCCTTTCTCGAATGGGTAAAGTTCACGGTTCCCTCGCTCAGGCAGGCAAAGTTCGCTCCAACACACCAAAGGTCCCAAAGCAGGACAAGCCAAAGGAAGTTCGCGGCCGCGCTCGCCTGAGAAAGATCTACAA
>MRSU01010456.1:0-26004 GCA_008369845.1 Trichomonas gallinae
AAAAAAAAAAAAAAAAAAAAAAAAAAAAAAAAAAAGATATTTCTTATTCGGACAATGGAATAATTATAAGCTATAATATACGAAAAACATGTTTTTAAGCAAATCTTATCTCACTGTCAAAAACTGCGGAAATCTAAATATAGAATGCATGATGTATGATCTTTACTAATATCAATTTTTAAACATTTGAGGCAAAAACGATTATTTTTCAAAAAAACAAAAAATCATTTAATGGAGAACCAGTTGAATCGAATCCTCCAAAAGTATGGATATGATGTGCTTAAGACTGTCAGCTTCGATAGATTTTCAGCTCAATTCATTGTTAAATGCGCTAAATTCCAACAAACATTTTTGTGCAAGGTTTGCGTTGAATCTGATGTTGACCGCACTTATATTGACAAATTTAACCGTGAAGTCGATGCTCTCATGGCTTTAGATCATCCAATGATCCTTAGAGTTTACGATAAATTCAAAAATGGCGAATACGACTTAGTTTTTACTGAACTGGTCACAGGAATAAGTTTCATGAACTACATCGAAAACAAAAAGCGTTTTACAAGCAGCCAAATCATAAAATTCACGGGTGATCTTATAGATTCGTTAGCTTACATGCACAGCCTCGGGTATGTTCTAAACAGCGTCAAGCCGTCCGCCATCCACGTTGATGGTGATAAGTTAAAGCTAATAGACTATTCAGCAACAAAATTGGTTGAAAGTGGCGAAATGTTCAATAAAAAGAAAACTGTTAACAACAACTACTTGCCACCAGAAGCAATGGGCGTTGCTGACTACAATCCTTATAAATGCGAAGTCTGGTCCCTCGGTGTAACATTATTCTATATTTCAACCGGAAGACTTCCATACAGCAGCAACCATATGAAATACATCATCGAAGAGATTAAGACCGGCCATGACCATTTGACATCAATTCCAAAGCAAGTTGCCAATATTATTGAAGCAGCTCTGACAGTTGATCCAGAACAGAGACCATTAGTTCCAGAGCTCAAGCTTGCATTTGAAACATTCGGTGATGCTGATGTTTCTCCATTAATTCGTGGAGCAGCAACTGAATCAGCTGTTGTTAAACCATCTGACAACAAATTGGCTGCTGTACCTCGTGCACTTGCTGGATCTAGAAGATTAGGAGCAGCTAACGCTAAAAGCGCAATGTTTGACAAAAGCAAGAAATTATATCGTAATTCATACAGCTTCACCAAACCTTAAGTTACTTCATAGTGCGTTATGAGTCTTATTCATCGTTATGTTGTAAATATATAATTTTTACAGTATTATATTATTTATCTTCATTTTTTCGATGTTTGCTTGTATATATACAAATATTTAATACTAGTCAGGCTTTTATATAAAATATTTTATTCAAGTTTCAAATGTCCAACGTTCATCTTGAAATCTGAGTAATATGGTATTGGAAACTGAGAGTACAAATGATATAAAACTTTGTAAATAGAGAATTTAAATAAAATGCATAAAAATGTTTCGGAAGATAATATAATTTGCTATTTCATGCTCATACGCTATTAATTCGGATTGGATTTAGTGTGTATGCCAGTTTCTAAAGAAATAAAGGCCAAACAGAAAAAGAAAATTCATCTCTACACCAATCATAAGAATGAGCAAAAGTTCTTTTAAATTTTGTGTTTAAAATACAAATGGATCAAGTTTTCGACAGTTAGAATGACCACATCCTTATTTTTGTGTTCAAATTCTATATTGTTATGGATTCATCGAGTTTATGTATGATGGTTATGAGACACAACGTGTGGCCGGATGTTGACAATGAAAATTCTCTTGGGTTTTGAAAATCAGTTTTCTTTAGTTTTGAAAGAAAATTATCAATTTCCCCGATAACTAAGCTTTGAATTTTAATTTCAATGCAATATATATATATATATATCTATGTCAACAGCATGCATACCTGTGGAAATTATTTTGAGTACTTCTACACCCATAAAATTCATAAAATCAAATTTTGATATTTGATCAAAAATTTTATTAAATATATCATACCTATGCTATACTGATACCTGACCAAATTTTGAATTTATTTATGAAAAACAAATCTCATAATTCTGAAACATATATTATATGACAGCAAATTAAAAATGCCAATTTTGAGTCTATTCAAATTTATAACCTTCAAATTCTCTATTCAAATTATTTTGCTGTAATACCATGTTATATAGCATTTTATATATCTTCTGATCTATAATTTTTGTATGTCTCAGAAAAAATTCCGCAAATAATTATCAGAAAATTTTTAGGACGAAATGATCTATGACATGAATATAGCATTTTATTTTTATAAAGGAAAAAATTCTTTGAAATTAAGTGTCTGGATAATAATGATAAATATTATTCTTACGCCTGTTTTCAGCCCATTAAAACCATTCCATTTATATAGTTATTTTTTGAATAGATTAATTCAATCTTTTTCAAACGTTATTCAATTTATTTATTGAATTAATCTAGCTCTAAAGCACTTGTAGAGTATAACATCAAAAGAAAAAATTTCAATTATCCTGAGAAAACCGCTTAACTTTGCTATTGCACATAATGATATAAAACCAAGCAACTTTTTGCTTGATTCATATGGTCGTGTGAAGATTGCAGACTTTGGTTTATCACAAATGTACAGTGATAGACCATCAAGTAGCGAATTCAAAGGAACCAGTTTATATATGGCTCCAGAAATATTCGATACAGCTCCATACAACCCATTGGCTGCTGATATTTGGGCTGCTGGTGTTACATTATATTATATGGCAACAAATTGCTTTCCATTTTATTCAAAAGATACATCTGTATTGATCACAAAGATCCAAATGGGAAACTACCTTGATGGACTCGTCGAGGATCCTCAGCTGAGAGATTTGATTGCTAGATGCATTACTGTTAACGCATACGAAAGAGCAACTATTGAGGAATTATTAAGCCATCCGTATTTTGATCCGATCAACCAATCCAAAAGAGAGTTGCTATCGTTGGCTGGAAAGACGACCATCAAGAAGTCTCGCGTAATGATTTGCAAGCCAAATGCAAATGGACGCAAATCAATGTTTTGCATCCATTCAATGCAAAACCAGAAAAATTCTCATACACAACAATCAATCCGCGTCATTGATTGTCCTTCAAAGTCTAGCGAATTTTACGCTTTGTGATATTATCTGTTCATTATTCGTTTTATTCCGGTACTAAACTATCCCTTGTATTTGTGTTTTAAATAACCTGTTTTTATATTTTAGTCATAAATTATTTTCCAAAGTCTTAAAAACAGCCAATGCCATTAGAAATAAGACATTTAAGTGGAGGAAAAGCATATTATAGTAGTGAATAGGCATAACTATATTAATAAAATAAAACAATAACTTGAAAGTTGAATAGATTTGGTTTATTTTCAAATATGTTCATATATAAGTTATTAGGAATATGTAGAATGAGTGTGATACGCCGAAAATCAAAATTCAAAAAATTGTTGTGTTTACATCAAAAGTGACATTAATAAACGTTCACAATATGTCTCTCGAGAATTTTACTAAGAAGGAGAAGCTCGGCGAGGGTACTTATGGTGTAGTTTATCGTGCAATTGATAATAGAACAGGAGAAATCGTCGCGTTAAAGCAAATGAGGCTTGAACAAGAAGAAGAAGGATTTCCTGTCACTGCTCTTCGCGAAATAGCGCTAATGAGGAAGTTAAATCATCAAAATATAGTTTTACTCAAAGATGTAATAAGCACAAAGGGTACTTTAACAATGGTTTCGGAGTATCTTGAATTCGATCTCAGGAAATACATGGATTCAACGAGAACAGGCGTTCATCAGGCGCTTTTAAAGTCATATGCATTCCAGTTACTATGTGGAATTTGCTATTTACACAGTAACAGAATCATGCATCGCGATATGAAGCCTCAAAACCTTTTGATTAACAAAGATGGCTTTCTAAAAATATGCGACTTTGGTCTTGCAAGAACATTCACTATACCACCACGTTTATACACACATGAAGTTGTTACACTTTGGTATCGACCAGTAGAATTACTCATGAAATCTCCTATATACGACATATCTGTTGATGTGTGGGGTGCAGGATGCATTATAGCAGAAATGATATCAGGAAATCCACTTTTCCCTGGAGATTCAGAAATTGATCAGTTATTTAAGATATTTAAAGTCCTAGGCACTCCAACAGAGGAAACATGGCCGGGGTTCACTAAACTACCTGGTTATCAGCCAACATTCCCCAAATTCCCCGGCCAAGATCTCGCGGAAGCTTTGCATTGTGACAACGAACTACTTGTTGACTTGCTAAGGCAGCTTCTGGAGATTAATCCATCCAAGAGAATATCAGCCATGAGAGCCCTGCAGCACCCGTTCTTTGCTGATATTCCAAATAAGCTTATCACATTGTGTTTGCCTCCAGGGTGCTCAGTTCATGGAAAGTGAAATATTAGACTTGTCATTTATTTGATTTTTTTATATGTTTGATAAAGGTTTAGAATAATTTTTACTATGAAATCTTACATTTCACAATGAGTCACTCGCATTTATATCCATTACAAGGTCATATACAGTGAGTTTGACAACATAATGATAGCAACTAAAATATGTTTTTGCTGCAATCTTTCTAATGAATCTTGAATCTCAATACTTCTACCATATCAGCACTATATGTGCATAAGTATATGATTGAGTTTACTAAGATTTTTATCAAGAATTTTTGTAACTTTAAACATAGTGTTCATATAATTGAATTAAAGTTTTCATTAGTAAATTTAATTGTTAAATTTCATTGCGATCACTCATATTTGGAGAATATTATTGACATGGTTCAGCAGCTTAATCATTACTACATTTGATGATGGTCGGTTATATTTGCTAATCATTTGCGTTGTAATATAATAATTAATGAGTTTTAATCATGATGCTTTGCACTATAAAATAATATAAAGAAATGATATATTTTACAACTTTCCCATATAACATGAGAAAAAGCAAAAAAATTATGTAAAAATAGAGAAAAATTTAATATTTATGTAAAATTATGTCATATTTGAAATAAATTGATGATTTCTAACATTTAGGGACTTATTAGACGGATGCAGATGTGAAATCACTATATTTACATGTAAAAACTTGTAATTTTAATTTTTAAACGGACATTTGATGACTTTTGCTTCTCCGAGTCCGATTCGCAGAAGCAGTCAACTCGTCACTGATTCGCCACAGTTTGTGGAGCTGAACAAGTTCATTCGTGAGCTTGACAATCAGAAATCTAGAAAAGTCGAAATTCAAGAATCAGATTTAACCAAATTGCAAAATTTAACGGACAATTTACTTAATGTTGTAAACCCTGAGAATAGAAATGACGTTCTTCCATTGCTAAGTCGAAGTTTCAGCATTTTATCGAATGAAGTACCTTTAGAAAAAATGATTTTAGATGACAGTGATGAACTAAACGCCGAAAATGAAGCCGAAAAACCGAAACCAAAGGCTCAACCAAGCGAAAAAACAAAAGAAATCATTAAAAAATTACAAAGTGAATACAACGAAGTAATTGAGCAATTAAAGCGCAAATTATCACTTAAAGTCCTTAAAATTACTCAGCAAAATGAAGAAATTATATATTTGAATAATCAGATTAATGAAAAGGACGAATTAATCGAAAAATACACAACCAAAATCTCCAAGCTAGAGGACCTGATTTATGACACAGATCAGAGGGTCCAAAACCTAACAAAGCAACTTGAAGCTGCAAAAAATGCTCAAACAGCTACACAAGCATGCGCTTCAGAGTTAGAAGCTCTAAAAGAAGAAAACAAGATGCTTCAATCGCAAAATGATGACTTATTAAAATTAATTGATACAATAAGAGAAGAATATTCATCTCTCTCAGATCAAATTACAACAGTAACAAAACAGAAGCAGCAATTATCAAATTGTTTATTCAAATTACAAAGTGTTTGTGAAAAATTGAGCTATAATCAACCAACACAAGAAAAAATGCAAAATAACACCCAAAATACTCAACCACTAGATAAAATCCTTGCAAAAATCAGTAATAGAACTGAAAATGACAAAATTAAAGAAATATTAAATTCAAGCTCATCTCAATACGAGAAATTATCTTCAGCAGTCGATGTATTGCTTGAAAACACACAAAACACACATAATGACGAGTCTTATGAGAAATTATCAAATATAATTTATTCACAGCTTAGATTTATGAACGATATCATCAATAGAGAGAATGTTAGGACAATATTAATAGGACCATCGCAAAATGAAGAGCTTTATTCTATTGTTGCAAGATCATGTCAGCTCGTACAAAGCTTTTTGAACGAAAATAACATAGCTTTGACTCATGAATCATCCCAGTTCGCAGATTTAATCAATATGGACATGAAGGATAAGATTTCCGATGATTTGAGCCAATATCTTTACATGATGAACGAAAACATTTCTATTCCTGAGAAAGAAAGGATGACATTGGTTCTACAACTAGCAACTGCAAACAATGTCCTTCGCAGATACTGCCAGGAGGCTAAAAATGTTGTTGAAAAAATTGCCAATGATTATAAGTCACTTAAACAGAAACCAGCTGAAGAACAAAAGAAAGAACAAGCATCTGACGAAAAAGCACCAACAATTCAGCAAAAATCTCCACTATTACAACAAAAATCATCAACAAAACAGCAAAAATCACCAACTAATCAACAAAAGTCGCCAATTAATCAGCAAAAACCACAACAGCAGCAAATTCCAAGTGATCAAAAAAGCAATGATGAAAAATTGCAAAAAACAATGAGATTATTGTTGAAATGCAAGAAATTAAATGGAAACAAAGAAATTATGAATGCCATCAACGAAATAACATCATATATTTCAGGAGACGTTGAGTTATCGAATGATGATATCTATATTTTGAAGCTAGAGAACAGGATACAAACACAGAAAGCCAAATTCTCTGATTTGGCAAAGAAATATGAGCAAATTGCTGTAGATCTCGAAGCAAGCATCAAAAATACAAACGAAAAACTTGAGCAATCGAATAATGAAGTTTTATCTCTTCGTAAGCAGCTCGAAAACATGCAGCAAGAAAGAGAAATCGAGCAGCAGAACCACGAGAACGAAAAGCTTCTGCTAAACAAGCAAATTGTGAAATCCAAGTCGGAAATTAAAAATCAAAAAGATCTTTCCGCTAAATTGAAGGATGAAATTCAAGCATACAAGAGAAACATCAGGGAAAACATCTTAAGTACTTTGTCAAGTCTCAAAGATTATGTCTCACAGCTTCGCGAGGAAATGGATTCAGTCAAAGAGTTTGCAAAAACAATTTTTAATGTTAACTTCAACAACGTCGAGAAAGCTATGGAATTCATACAGAAGTCTTTCGACAACGTAACTTCAGAGCAGAACAAAGTCCAGCAAAATCTGCAGAAACAAATCGAAAAATGCAAAGAAGAATCATTAAGTCTTAAAAATGAAGTAGATAGAGCTGTTTCTTATGCTGGATACTCTGAAGAAAATGTATCTCAAGTAAACCAAAAGCTCAAAGCAGCTGAAATGAAAATCAGAAACGTTGAAAATAAAGCGAAAAGTGATATTGCTTTACTTCAGAAGCAGCATGAATTCCAGATTTCGTCAAATAATGCAGTGATGAACAAGAAGATTGACGAAATAAGGGAAGAAAATCAGAGGAAGGTTCTTGAAATATGTGCGAAAGTCTGCAGAGGATTCAGAGAGTTTTACGACACAACTTTGCCAATATCAGAAGAAACTGTTGACAGAATAATCACATCTGTCAACTCAAGACTTTCTTCGATGAAAGAGTCTCAAAACAAGCATAGAGCGAACGAAGAAGAGCTAGAGAAGATAAAGAAGATGATACCAGTGACAGGAACTTCTATTTCCGACTCAGTCATGAAGCTGACGAATGAATTAGAAAACATGAAGAAAGCTGTCAAGAATCTCAACGCAGAAAAAGACAAAAACAAGTTCGATTCGGCAATGCTAAACAAGTACAAAGAGGCATACTTGACACTCAAGGACTGGGAGATATGGGGCCGAAGGCTGTTTTCTTCAATATTTGTCGGCAAAAATGAAAGTTCTCTTGCATCTATCGAAATTCGAAGGCAAATCGAGGAGTATTTGACGAAGTCAAACGAGAAAGCATCAAATACACAAGTTGGCACCGTGCAAAATGCATTCGCCAAATACATACTCACATGAAACAAACAAAAGTTGTCATCAAAAGAAAAAACTTATTATAGACTAAAGCTGTTTATTATTTAAATCAAATCTAATTCAAAGTCAAACATTTGCTTATTATTTTATATCAATCTAAGCAGTAAACTTCCAGACGAAGTTTGAGCCTTAATAACTCTACGATATAATCACAATAAGTTTAGTGCTTTGTTTACTAAGCTTCCACATTGAAGGTTTAATAAGTATAGATCATACATATTTCATTTATCAATTTTCTTAAATAATTAATCCTATAAAAAAAGATATTTAATGTATAATTTTTCATTTTTAAAAATTACAATTCAAATCATGATGCTAATGATGTAATAAACATAAATCATACAGACATATGATTTATAATATTTCTTATTTTTTAGATCAATGGATTCTATAAAATAACTTTATAAATATGTGTTATGTATATATTATACATGATGTTAATGGTGTAATAAGCATACAAGATGTTAATGGTATTTTTCATTTTTTAAATTTGCAATTTAAATCATGACTATTAATGATGCAATAAGTATATATCGTACATATATCATTTATTACGTAAAAATACACGTTGTCGATTACCAAAAATCGTTTCCAAAATAATTTTTGTGCTTTCGGAAAATGTTTTCGGATTTTTGTTTCCCTGTGTCAAAGGGGCCAAAAAACATGTCCAACAAAGCGCTAAGAAAACAGCCGATAGAAAAATCACAAAAAAAAATGTCTGAGCTTCGTGTAACGATTGACACAATCAGGGAAGCGAAAGAGAGGATCTGCAAGCATGCAGTTGAGACGCCGACACAGTTTATGCCGAATCTTTCTAAGATTGTCGACACGAATGTCTATTTCAAACTCGAAACATTGCAAAGATGCCGTGCCTTCAAATTCCGCGGCGCTCTTTCGAAGATATCCACACTTCCAAGGGGCTCTACAATTGTTTGCGCATCCGCTGGCAATCATTCACAAGGATGCGCATTAAGTGCTCAGTTATGCGGAATGAAGTGCATCGTCTACATGCCGCTCACAGCGCCAATCACAAAAGTCGAAGCGACAAAAGGATATGGCGCAGAAGTTAGACAATACGGATTTTCATTCGACGAAGCGAGCAAGCAATGCCAGGAAGACCTCGCAGCCAACCCAGAATGGACATATATCCCTCCTTTTGACTGCGACGAGGTCATTGCCGGTCAAGGAACAATCGGCCTGGAAATTGCTAAGCAGCTTCCTGATGTTGACACAGTCGTTTGTGCAGTTGGTGGTGGTGGCCTTGCTGCTGGTACCGCTGTTGCAATCAAAGCTCTTTGCCCGAAGGCCAGAGTTATCGCTGTCAATGCTGCCGTTCGCCCAGCATCGTATTTGAAGTACAAGAGCATCAAAGGACAGCCAATAGATCCAAACTGCGATAAGAAGTTCATCGGAAATCCACTCGCTGATGGAATTGCAGTTATTAATCCAGGAAAGATCACATTCCCGTACATAGAGAAGCTCGTTGATGACTTCGTCGTCGTCACTGAAGATGAAATCTCGCAGGCAATCGTTTTGATGGCCGAAAGATCTAAAATGATCTGCGAAGGCGCTGGCGCTTCTCCATTCGCCGCAGTCCTCTTCAAGAAGTTCGACTACAGACCAGACGAGAAGATTGTCTGCGTTTGCTCTGGTGGTAACATCGAATTGCCTTTGCTCTCCCGTTGCATTGACAGAGCTCTTTTCCTCACAGGAAGGAGAGTCAACTTCAACGTCTCTCTTCCTGTTTCTACAGGCCACTATATCAAGATGCTCGAAATTCTCAACCAATTCAAGTTCGAAGTCCTTGGAACATTCGCTCTTCCTAACGCTAACGTTTACGCTAATCACATACGCTACGTTGTGACAGTCGAAGTCCCGAACCCGGCATTGTTGGAGGATGTTAAACAGAAGTTCGAAGAAAACGGCTGGATAATCAACATTACAGAAACACAGGCAGCTGATCAGTAAAGATTTATGTTTTCACTAATTCAAATCAATTCTTCAAAAAAATTAATTTTCAACAAAAATTCATGAAGGGTGAACAATGTCTCGATTAGGGCTTGCTCATTCTGTAGATTTTTAGAAGTAATCTTCATTTTCAAAATTATTAGCAAAAAAAGAAACTTTTTCACATAAATTCGTATATATTTGATATAAAAATTAAATTCCGTGATTAAACGACGAATTTTTGAGATTTTTTTTTTCGTGATTAATCGGATTGATTATATGCATGTATTCTATAAATCTATAATGTTTACATCAAAAATTCTGTATAGATTTTTTTTTCCAAAATATATTTTATCATATCCTGGAATTTAGGCCTCATATCAGTGAATTAAATGCAAAGAAATTCAATTAAACAAACAGAATAGATATAATTAATAAAAATATAACAAACTATTTATTTAACATAACTTAAAGTTGATTTTACCATTCTCTATAGTAATTTCATATTGAATATCATAGAATTCGTTATAAAAGATGTCATTAGGAATCAAATCCTCTATTGGAGGAAACAGCTCTTCTGCATTTACGGCCCATTTTCCTTTATTATCTGTTTCAGTTGTATCATCATTAAATACGTGATGAATAATACCTTTCCTGAATTTTATATCCCATCGATTAGCGTCTGATATCTTTGATTTTTCAAGTTTAGGAATGGATCCCTCAATTTCAGATTGGCTCATGAACAAGTATGGATTTTTGCCTCTAGCGTGCATGCATTCGTCAAGATTGCGAATTTTCTTCTTAGAATGATAATTAATGACGAAATGGCTTGCTGAAATTTTATCATTGCTATTTGCGTCTTTGTTGTGTGCATCTATGAAATCCTTGAGGTTTTCCTTAAGGATATCATATATTGGTTTGTTTGCATAATCATCAGGGAATTTGTCAGATGCATCGAATATTGAAATTTCTGTAACATTTAAGTATTTCTTTACAACTTCTGATAAGCTTGGATATGTTCCATTTTGAGCTGCTTTTCCTGAAGCTGCAAACATTACTATGAAGAATCTACGTAAGATTTTTTCGTTTTCGGATTTTCCATTATCTTCTCTACAAAGAAGGTATTTGAAATAATTTATTTGTGTCAATAATATTGCCATAGGATGTTGATCACCTTCGATTTCTGGAGATTGATTAAATTCGTCTTTAATGAGAGGAAGACCAGGAAGGAATTGAGGCAATATATACGTGTCAAGCTTTTGCTTCGTGGTGAATTCACGCGAAACTTTAAGAAGTTGTTTTATTGGTTCAATAGCTCCATTAGTGAACAAAATTCCCAAATTTAACGCGCTTTCAAGTCCTCGACAAATCATATCGAAAGCATTGATTTCGGTATTAATGGCCACATCAACTGATCTGATGATGATCCTTTTGGCTTCTTGATCATTTTCGAAAATTTTCTCGAGAAATTCACAAAGATCTTGAATTTTCGTGTTAACAATTTTAGGAAGTATTTTAAAGAATGTTTTCCAAAATTCACTCTTTTCGATGATGTTGATCGCCGAGAAGTATTTCTTATCGCTTTTGGACATATCGGAGCTGATGAATACTGGATGGTTATCTATGTAATTATCGATGGCTCCGACGATATAGTCTATCTGAGTATTATCGATGCAATTGACTTTATTTTTGATAATTTCCCTAATTTCATTTCCTGTGACTAAACTGTCAATAAAAACGACAGGATAACGCTTAGTCTTTGGGAAGTTGTCCTGGAGCTTGTGCTGACAAATTACAAAGTAATAATAAATATCTTCAAGCTCTTTGAATGCTGCCATTGCATTGGTTCTGATCTGATATTCGACATTATTTATTAATAAAATTAAGTTTTCCAGATCAATGTCATTAATCAAGAAAATAACGTTTTTGTATTTGGAATAATCTGTTTCCGGATACTCTCCTACCTTGAATTGTTTGTGATCTTGCTTAACAATTGTGAAACCTTCGAATTGTTTGTGATTTTCACTATCCTCATTATCAACTGCGTCAACAATACGCTGATAAAGAGATTTTGTGAAAATAACCATCGGATGATATTTAGGCCATTTCTGATCTTCAAATTGGTTCAATTCTAGATTTTTCTGTTTACATTTATCAAAAGAATCAAATTCTTCTAATTCTTTAAGTTCATTTTCTTTAGGAGTGTATTCTAGAATATTGCATCTCTGTTTGACTGGTCCTGGGAATTTATCTAGTTCGCTTTTGTTTTTGAGATATGCTACAATCTTGGGGCGCCTAGATGCACTGAGAATTATTGGGAAAAGGTCGTGATTGTATACCATCTTAACTACGTCACCAGATGAAATATAATCGAATCCATCAGTGTAGTTCATGATATCAAGCAATGAATCGAATCCTGGGACTGGACCGAAAATGTTCATAATATCGTTACGATTGGCAAAGGAACGTATATTACTATTCAGTGTTTTGAGGATTTGGAGAGCAGTTGCATCTTGCTCTTTTCCAACTCCAGTTGATGCAAAATTCGTGATTCGAACTTTGATTGAGAATAATCCACCATGAATAAGACTAAAAGCATAGTTTTCGCTGATAATCATCAAAGGCTTAGTAATTTCCATGTTAAGAGTACTATCTACATATTTCTTGAATATATCCTCCGTGTTAGGCTTACCTTTTTCCTCATTGTTAGGTTTATCTTGTTGAGAGTCATCCCTATTCCTCAAGTTCTCCTTTAAAGCTTCTAGTCTTGAATTGAGATCGGCTATCTCCTTTTGGTTCTTTTCAGTCTTATTATTGTTGGATTCCTTTTTTGCAATTAGATCTTGAATCTTGATTAACTCGAAAATGTCACGATTTGATATATCATTATTGGCTGATACACATTCAAGAATATATTTGAATAAGTCATTCTCGAAATCGTCAATTTGTTTCTTTTTGTATCCTTGGAAATCATTGTAGAACTTTTCTTGCTGTATTTGTGTTTCTTTTTGCATCTGAGTTTCATACAAAGCAGCTGCCCAATCTTCTTTGGTGAACGAATCCGTGAAGAAATAGATGCAGCGATTCATGTTTGAGAAGTCGAGAGCGTAATTGGAAAATCCAATAATTGAGATCTTCACGCGCTTGTTTCCAATCAAAATTCCTTTCTCGAGTGCCTCGTGAAGGATTTTTGTTGGATTAGAGTAGCTGTGGAGCAAGATGCCTATTTCTTCAAGGAAAGCGAAGTATATATTCTTTTCTTTATAGTGGAGGAGTTTATGACGTGCTAAGTTTTCAAAACACAGTTTCAAGCCATTCGATGTGCAAGACCTTGAGCTCATATATATAGAATATTTAATCTGTTTCATAACTTTCGTCAAAACTTTGTATGAGTATGACTTACTTGTGCCTGGTATGCCGATCATGAATCCGCTGAGTTCAGTTCTTCCACAGATAATCATTTGATAGATGTGCTCAGCTAAGGCATCGCTTTTCATGACTGATCTGTCATTCATGTATTTCCATGAAACTCTGTAGGATGTGGATCGGAATATTTCGATAATATAATCGGATGTATATGGTTTCGGAGAATTACTATTGAATAATTTGGCTAATTCTTTAGCAAACTCTTCTCTGGGTTTTATAACTTCGTCCGATTTTTTGAATAGATCATGATTTCTTCGAATATTTTCAGGCAGCTTTATAACTTTTGGAAGTCGGGCAATGAACTTGACAAAGAGTGATACGAACATAGCATCATAGAATTTATCACAGCTGGCTTTGAAATCATTATTGTAAACATCTTCGAATATTTTCCAAAAGAAATCAATTTCTCTGTAGGAAGCAACAGCCCTATCATTACTATAGACTCGAAGAAATTGGATTGCTGCTATCAAGCATTCACTAGAATCCTTTTTTCTCTTATCGTCTTCTTCCTTCTTGTTTATCTTCTCTTTCAGTTTATTGTAATAATGAAAGTTCAAAT
Source organism: Trichomonas gallinae (assembly GCA_008369845.1). Lineage (NCBI taxonomy): Eukaryota > Parabasalia > Trichomonadida > Trichomonadidae > Trichomonas > Trichomonas gallinae. The sequence continues at coordinate 14,195 of MRSU01010456.1, forward strand.
TCCTGATAATTTGCTTTTCTTCATTTGTCATGAACTTATTTTCATTTTCATCGATTCTTATTGGATCACAATTTATCTCATAGTACTGGATGAGATAAGTTTGCTCGTTGACAAAGTATTTCAAATCCGACAAATCATGAATATTTTCTCCATAGTATTCATCTTTGAGAATTTTATTTTGTATCCTTTTCGGGATTTTCTGTTTCATTCCGCTTCTTCCCATCTCTTTAGATATTTTGTCTATTTTAACAAGTCTGTTAATGGCACATCCTGCAGAAATTCCGTAATCAGGATGATAGTTTTCGAGACCAATTTTGTGGATCATATAGAAAATGTTTGGACAATCAGGTGAAGTGTTCGCCTCATCGAAGAAATAAAGAATACGACTGCAGCCATCGATTGGCATGAATTCTGAAATTGTTGTATCGTCGATCATATCTTCTCTGATGAATTTGTTGATTTCATTGGTGTCAGTTTCGGCGTTGCAGTTTAGTGTTTTTATGATGTACATTTCGTTACTAACGAGCTTGAGGATGCCATGCAAAAGTTCAATGATTGATGTTTTGCCTGATCCAGTCTCGCCACATAAGCAATACGGGATTCCAGCACATATCCTGCAGAAAAGAATGGCGGAACGAATTAAAAGTGGCACGGATATTTTGTATCGCGAAAAATTTAATTCACTATCTGGGACTTCTTTTGCATTGTCCTCCAGACTACCGTAATTTACTGATGCTTTAAAAAGGCTGCAAAGTATTTTCTTGGTGTCTGTTTCCTTGACCTCCTTCTTTGTTTGTGCATTTATAAATATATTCTGTGAACCGAATCTCTTCTTCACATTTTGTTTGCTCTTCTCATTCTGTGAAACTTGTTTTTCATTATACCATGAACCATTTTCGTAGTTAAAAACAGTTAATGATTTATAATTACATAACTTTAATTTGTCACAGAAGTCATTTTTGCCATCTTTTTTGAAAATTATGATTTTAAAATCATTTTCTTTAATGAGAGAATTGTGTGTGTTGAAAATGTCAAATGGAAATAGGTAAATGAAGTTAAATAAATTCTTTTCAATGCTTATTCTTGTTGATGTAATAATTGCTGATTCAAGAAAAATAAGATAAAGTTTTTCTATTGGAATTAATTCTTGTGTTTTCTTGCTATCATTGTTGTTAGCATTGGCTTTATTATTGCTCTCATAATAGTTTTTTATTAGTGGACTGTATCTTTTGATATATTTATTGATCGAAATGAGCTCACATATTGATAAGGCATAAATTTTGTCATCGAAGAAATATTCGAACATATATTCCATTTTTGATAAAACATTTTCCTGGTTTTTTAGTTCAGGAACATAATTTTGTAAGGAGATGATATTAAGAAAAATATTAAGTTCAGGAAAATAATTGTCTACGGTAATATTCCATATTTGGCCTTTAAATTCTTGCGGAACCGTATGAATTAAGCCATTTATCCTTGGTTCCGTAAATTTATATCTATCTAAATTAGTATAACAGTCAGGGCATATAATGTGGACATTTTCTTCATTGATTGGGAATGGAAAGTCGTTAATATTTTCCATAACTCCAACTGCTGGGAACTCGAGATATATCTTCTGATGAGGACCAATCTTGTTCGGGACGTGATTTTCAGTATAATTAAGAAAAACCAATTTGAATAATTCGAAGAAAAATGATGACTCCCAAAGCATGAAGCCAGGATCAAAACGAATATAGTGAACGTCCACACTTGAATCTAGTAATGGAAATGAAGAGTTCGAATAGATATCATAAACTTTGTAATTTTGACAGTATAGGATTTGGAGTTGATTGGTTCCTGGTATTAGCGTGAAAACGAGATGAACTTTATCTTTCAATTCGTGATACTTAAGATTGTTTTTGATCTTCTCTTCAATGCTAATCTTGAAAGCTTCTTTCGTTAGCGAGCCCAGTCTATTATCTTTTGTCGTTAAAATGAAGTAATATATATGCTTACTTGAGGTTTTTAGACGTTTGAATTCATCGTAGCGTTTCATTTGGTAGTCTGAAAGTGATTCTGGCATGATTATAAAGTACAAACTGTTTTGTTTATATTCTTGTTTTGTTTTTTCTAACCATTTTTCGAAATTCGTTGATTTTTGGCAAAATAGAATGTCATCGGGCTGGAAACTACGAGCTGTGTATCTGAAGAAGTACATCATGAACGTATACAAAGCGCGCATTATTGATGGAAAATCATCTAGAACAAATTCGTGAACAGGGTGTAATAGGCTATTGATATTATCATAGTATTTATCTAACTCTGTAGTATCGGTACAAATACTATATTTAGGATCTTTTTGTACTAATTCAGCAAAATTATCAACTTTTACTGTTTTTTTCGGTAAATTTTCACACGTACGCTTTGTAATTTTGAATTGAGAAGTAAATTTAATTGTTATTATTTGCATATCCTGTATGTTTTTTTGTTCATGCAAAATTTCTTCAATAAATTTATTAATATCATTGTAGTACTTATCGTTCTTTTCCTCTAAAGCTTCTACGAACAGTTTAAACTGCTCAGAATTAACTTGTACATCAAAATTGGTCATTTGAGTTCTATATTTACCAGTAAGGGAGATATCAGTCTTTGTAATGATAACCTCACCACTGCTTTTTGAAATATTATCATGCAAACAGCACAAATTATCAATCTGTCCATCAGATATTTCATTCATAAAAATATATATGGAAAATTTACAAAAATTTGACATTTTGACAATTTACAAAAATATGACATTTTGACAATTTACAAATTTTTCATTTTACAAATTATTTTTTCAACACTTTTAAAATTTCTTCCAACATTTTTCATTTTTTTTAAATCTGGTTAATGGCGTTTGACCCAGTTCATCATAGACATGATCAATAAAGACATACTCATCAAAGTTCTCGATCAGGACAAGTTGTCTGAGTGTTTGAATCCATTACATTGAATGTCGACAATTCACTCTACATTCTCGACCTAGTTCAGTTTAAATACAAAGTTCCAGACAGACTCAAGGTTATTAGTCATATTATTACTGACTTTGTCCAAGGCAACAAATTTTATTCTAAGAAGTTTATTGAATTTATCAGATCATTGTGTCGATGAATCCAAGTTGATATTCATGAAAAATTGTAGCCATCGTTGAATCTTTATTATCTCAAGCTGATCAACAAAAAACAGTCCCAAAACCTTAAGCAAACACACCAAGTATATACGCCAAAGCCACAAAGTCAGGCATTTAGGAATTGAAGAAGATTCCGAAAACAGAAGAGAATTTTGATAAAATTTACGAAATTTGCCAAAGATTTGCAAAAGAAAAAGACAGAGATGCCATGTCATTTGTCGTCAGAGAGAAATTTGTTTACGTGACAACAAAAGATGTATTTAGTTATAACATTTTCACTGCTGCAGCAGTAGGTAATAAGCAAGATTTGGTTCGTCTTTTGATCGAATCTAGTATTAATATTAACTGTACAGCTTTGATTCTTGCTTCATGGAATAGTTCTTCTCACAGCTCCTGGAATAGATGTCAACGCAAAAAACAAAGACAACAATTCAGCTTTGATTTTTGCTACAGCAAATGGTTATACTACAATCGTAAAAATGTTGAAAGCTCATGGCGCAGTATAATTAAATTCTGGATCTTAAAACTTTTTTGGCGAAATTCAAGACAAAAATTAAACATTTGCATTAAAATCTTGAAATCTAAAACTCAGATTAAGTTGATGCAATAAAAAGTGGCATTTTTCAATTTTAACTATTTTTGTCTAACAGTTGGATTATATCATTTTTATTAATATCAAAAATTGAATAAAACCGCAAATTTTCACATGTTGTTCTTGTTAAGTTTCCTTTTAGCTAGAGCATCATCAGATGTCAATATCCCAGGAAAGCCAATAATCCATCCAAGGCCACCAATTAGAAGGCCAGTTATTAATGCCCAGATTCCGAAGAACATTATGTGCAGAGAAAAATCTGTCTTTATCATGAAGAATTGCATGTATGTTGACCAGGCAACATGTCTCAAGAAAGCCCAAGAATCAGGTGATAAAGTCCTTGAGCAAATTGTTAAATATCAATTTGCTACAATTACAAACCAATTCCGTCAATATATCGATTCTCGTGAGCCAAGATTCATCTGCTACGATCCAGTTCTATAAAAATCTAAAGATTTATTTCTTAAACTTATTTTAACCCACCATTAATCATTATCGTTAAATATTTATCATTCATGATATACATTGATATTATTAGGTTTCTCCATGTTTGAAATTCATTAAAAGTGACAAGACTCTCAAAAAAAGCAGTTAAAGATTACGATGATGTAATGATCCCTCAATTTTAACGGTTTGATATTTAATCGAATATAGTTGACCTTAGATAAATAACATTTTTAAACTTAATAATAAATTTGAATAAAACCGTAATTTTTTAAGATGCTGCTCCTTCTTAGCTTCCTATGTGCGCAGGCGGCTTCGGATGTTTATATTCCACCAAAGAAGAACCCAATTGCACGTCCACGTCCAATGCCAAACATTGTTCCAGTCCAAAAGAATGTTATTTGCAGAAGATGGGCAAACTGGGTTTATGAATCATGCGTTGGTTTAGAAATGGAACAGTGCAAGAAGCTTGCTTATGAAACAGGAATCATGCCGATTGTTAAATTTGTTGCTTATCAATATGATCGCACAGTTAACCAATTTAAGGCTAATGTTTTGCCATCTAATCCAAACTTTTATTGCTATGATCCTCAGTGAAATAAAAACATCTGAAGAATAATTCAAAAAATAAAAATCATTTACATATATCACAATGTCATCAAGTATTCATGCAAATTTAAACAACTAAAGTTCAAATACGAATTCACTATAACATTTGTAATTTAATTTCGAATTCGAAATTTCGATAATAATTTCATAAAGTCTAAAAATATAATTGACTACTATGTTATATACAGGGAGTATTGTGGTAATGAGTGTGTGGTTTTGAACAACGAACTGGAAATCAATTGAGAATAATGATTTTTAAGTTTTTTTTAGAAAAGTTATTGTATATTTATCATTAGATCTCAGTATATATATATAGTCATCATATCTGTACTTTGATGCTAAACACGTTTTTTGGTAACCTGAGTGTTGCTAACAGAATTATACTATGCAAATTGATGATATTTGATTACATATCGATCATATATCAATATACAGTGAATAAATTGGATGAATACGATCAATGATAGTTGATACAAAGAAACATTGTTATTTTCATCGAGTATTGAATCATGTTATTTGCTTATTTCAATATTAATTAGTACTTACATGTAATTCACACCAAAATTCGAAATAAAAATTCATTGATGTGTTATTTTTGAAATTTCATCGAATCACAAAATGAGTTGTTATTATGAAATACTTCACAAATATATCATTTTCAGAGTATTTAGAAATGTCCGCATTGCATCTTCATATAAAACAATAATTGCAATAGAATTGAATTCAAGCAAAAATTCAAGTCATTAAATATTAACAGATTATTTAATAAAACACATAATCTCATTTGCGTAGAATGATATTTTAAAAATATCTCAATATATTTTTCATAATTAAGCCAATCATATCTGCAGAAAACAAACATAGCTGGTATACAAATGAACCGAATTTCAAATTTCGAAAAATGAAAATTATTATATTTCAATTTTGATAAATTTAAGTTAAATTGCTCGAAACACGTTTATATTTCACATAAATACACTATAACAAATCATTGAATCATATAATTTTTATCCATTTTCATATATGAAACAGAAATTTCAATTCGATGATAGTTTTGCAATTTGATTATTGATCTAATATTACTCCATGGATTAGAATCTATTATCGAACTCTAAATATGAAATGTTTGTTGAAATTGAAAATTTTGCTTATTTATACTCAATCATTTAACCAGAAGCATTGATTGGTGCAATATATTGATTTACAAAGTTATATAAATCAGTTATAATGTCGAATTAAACATTATGAATTATTCCATGGTTTAATAAACAGATATAAAGCTTGATATTGGAATATATGATAGTACATAATGTTTTAAATATAAATTAATTAAACAAAAAGCGAATTATAATGTTTATAACAAAACAAGATACAAATCTAAAAGAATTATATATCAAAAGTAAATTCTGGGATAGCATTAAAGTCAAAGAGATCCAAGACATCATTGAACTCTATTGGTTGATTGATTTCTTCGAAGATTTGTTCAGGCATCTGAACTTTCTTCTTCTCATTATCTCTCTGTTTTTGGCGACATAATAAACTATATCTACTCTTTATGTTGATATCAGTTCTACCCGGAAACGACTTGGCAATCAATGACCATTTCCTACCATTCTCCTTTACAAGGCTCATAAGTCTATCATCATCTTCTGGAACCCAAGGGCTGATGTTAACGTTCGGTGATAGATAGTTTTTGTAGCGATCTCTGCATTGCCTTGGGTTTCTTGTTCCCATGTATTCACTAACTTTCTTCCAGTTGGAGACACCAAGGAGCTGAACCAAGACACGAAGCTTCTCGTCTTCACTCTGTGTAAATTTATCCTTTGGATGTGGCTTACCAACAGGCGACATCAAAAATAAAAATGATAATTAAACGATTCTCAATTTTTTTGAATAGAAAAAATAATTGCGAAATTTTATTTGAAATAGAATAAAAACTATTAGGATTAAAAAATGAAATATGATATGATTCAATGAGTTCTATGAAAATATGTTTGAGTTTTGAGAACTCTCACTTAATGGTTTTAAATTCAAAAATTTTCCCGCGTAAAACATACGAATTAAATAATTAGCATAATATTGCAATATTTATTTATTGATCTTCGGAAAAGTGGTTTATCTCAATTTTTGAATGAATTACGGCAATTTGATAATGAACTTTCTTCATATAATTTTTATTTGAAATATAGATTCTTTAACATTATATTATTGCTTAATTTTTAATATCAGCCCATAAAAAAACTAAATATCAATTTTGATTTTAAAAATAGTATATTTTTATATAATATATTCATATTTTCGTTCTATAAAAATTTGTTTTCTCCAAATTTTCTTTAATTTTTTATAGCGATGTTAGACTGACATCATAAGGCTTATTTTCGTAGCGAACAAAAATAAAATTGACACTTTGAAAGCTATGAATCTTTTTGATTATTTTGTCAGTTTGAGAAGAATCATGGCCGTTTTGAGGAATCATTTTGTAATACACGGTATATGCGTCGGTACATCATGAGTCCAACTTTTACGATTTTCAATGCATTTAACCATTTTTTGAAAAGAGTTATGGGAGGATTCAATATTTTGGTGGTCACTTAAACTGTTTGGGTAGTTCTATAATAACATCATGACTATCTGCATTCAAATCTTATATTATTGTTTTATGTTATCGCAGAAGTTTTCTTTTTGGATATCAAATTAAACTGTATTTTTTGTTTCTTTTGTTAAAAACGATATATCTATAGAATGTTATTATGGAAAATATCATCATTTCCTTGTTTTAACATGAAAAAAAAATTGAATAATTTTTGAAACGGAAATCTAAAATATTTAATATAAAATTTGGATTATCTATGGTACACTTAGCAAGTTTATGCAGTTAATTTTTATTTTTTAGCAGAATTTTTTTGTCAAATTCTAAATATTAGATATTTTTCAATTTTATGTTTAAAAACAATTATAAACATAGCGAACGAAGTCATTTTTATCATCAAAATCGATCGAATCACTTTGATTATCAATGATTTCCGATTTTTTTAAAAAATTTATGTAAACTTTACAAAATCTTTCATCAAAAAATGTGACAAAAAATTATGTCTAAGGCTGCATCATCACCACGCCTTGAAAGAATGATTTCTAAGCTTCAAGGGGCTGAAACGATGGCCCGCGATACAAGGATCATGCTTGATACATCAGACATCGCGTTCCTCTGCAATGAAGCCATTAAAACTCTCAAAAATGATCCAGTACTTTTAAACCTTCAAGCTCCTCTCACAATCATCGGTGACCTCCATGGACAATTCTACGACTTGCTAAAATTCATTAAAATGGGTGGAAATCCAGGCACAACTAATTATTTGTTTATGGGCGACTACGTCGATCGTGGAAAGAACTCAGTTGAAACATTCTCATATTTATTATGTCTCAAAATCAAATACCCCAATAACTTCTGGTTATTACGTGGAAACCATGAAACTCGCGATATTTCAAGGCTTTATGGATTCTACGATGAATGCGTTTCAAACTACAGCCAGGATATATGGGCAAAATTCACTGATGTCTTTGATTACTTGCCAATTGCTGCTACAATCAGTGACAGGATTTTCTGTGTCCATGGAGGCCTTTCTCCAGAATTACAACAGATTAGTCAAATTTCGAGCATTTCAAGGCCAATCCACGTCCCAGAGTCCGGTTTAATTTCTGACCTACTATGGGCAGATCCGAGCAACGAACACAACGGATGGAGACCATCCGAAAGAGGCACGTCCTACTCGTACGGACCAGATGTTGTCGATAAATTCTTGACGAAACACGACTTTGACTTAGTTTGCCGAGCACATCAAGTCGTTGATCGCGGCTACGAGTTCCCATACGCACCAAAACAGACAGTTCTCACTGTATTCTCGGCTCCTGATTATTGCGAGGAGTTCATGAACAAAGGCGCGATGCTTAAAGTCGATAAAGATTTAAGATGCACGTTCGAATTCATCGATCCGCCTCGCAAACGTGCTGGCGGTGCTACACGTCGCCCAATGTCACCTTACTATTAATTGTAATTCCTCTATTCAAATAAATATATTTATTAATGTCGTTTATAATAGCTATTTTTTATATTTTGATTTAACTCATGATAAACAGATCTGTTTAATGCATTAAATCAATGCTTTGCAAATAATGTAGATAGTCAAATTATTTTATCAAACGTACTAAAGTTTGGCATATAACAATGATATTACAAGCATCTGACTAATTGGCACACACGTTTTCATATGCAGTTTTGTAGTTAATATTTTATTCAAACAATTATATGGGCATTAATCTCCCAAACTTTAACAATCTGTTAGTTGCAAAATAAATATGCGAATTCTCGTTTTTCATCAACGATCTAACTGATAAATTATAGTGATCCCGCAAAAAAACGAATTCATACCCCCTTAAAATATTTTTGTAACCCTGCAAATTAAAATAATGATAAACGGTCAATTCCTCAAATATTGGGAAAAGATATTTTCGAATTTTCTTCAAATTTTCAAATGAATATCAGTGTTTCCATAACCACATCAAATTTCCAATATCCATTGGATACCTGACAATACCATTAGGTTATTTTCTTTCCACTCTATATTTCAATAAAATGATGATTTAACTGAGGTATGCTGAATGAAGATTACGGAAAAGTGACAATTTTAAACGTCTTCTGGACAAAAAAGGATAATTGATTTGTTTTCTGTCATTTGATTTTACTCCAATATAAGCTGAGGTCACACATGAAATAGAAATTATATTTAATAAAAAATGACATTTGTTTACAAACAGATTTGAAAATTATAATTATAAATTAACAATGTAAAAATATAAATGGAATTTCACTCCATTAAAGTTGTTGGCCATTCGGTCTTCCTTCTCTGTCTGTTGTCTGTTATTATTCCTTCTATCTGCTTCTTGTTCACCATGTAGCTTTGTCTTCTTCCGCCCATCTTCGCACGCTTGATTTCATCATGAGAAAGTTCGATGTTAACGAGCTTTTCGATGTATACTTCTCCATCGTATGTTAAATCGAAGCCAGTTGCTTGCTTGAACTCGATAAGAGACATCAACAGCTTCTTCTCAAGACGAGGCAAAACGAAGTTAAATCTTCTCTTCGCTTTATCGCTCTTTATTGAGTTTTGGATCTCTGATTCTTTCGTGAGCGATTTCTGGTAGTTCTGTTCGTTTAACATCTCTTTGACTTCATTGTATGCTTGAATGATCTGACTGCGCTGCTCAATCATTGCCAAAGCTTGCGCTGAAAGAACTATTTCACGCTGCAACTTCGCACAAATCTCTAGGAGCTTGTTGAATGCGTCGAGCTTAGTTTGGCAGGTGTTCAGCTGGTGAAGTAGGCATGCTTTCTCTTCATTTGTCTTGTGAAGAGTCTTGCAGTCTTTGTCGATGCGTGCAAGGGCTTTTTCTATGAGTTCTGGGAGTCTTTCGATTTTAATTTTAGAAAGCTTTTGACTCTCTTCGAAAATACCTTGAATTGATTGAGTACTGAGCTTGTTATGAGTAGAGATAAATTTAAGACGCTCTTCCTCAGGAATTTCGAGCAATTCCCAAAGATTTGTGAGAATAAGAGCGAGCTCGGAGTACTTAGAAGATCTGGCGTGTCTGAGGGCTTGTATTTGATCGAAATATCTTCCCATTTCGGTGAATGATGATGAAGTAATAATTTTCTTTTCACAAATTTCTTTGATTTGAGGATGCATTGGCTCATCAATTTCAACTAAGAACTCGTTAATCTTTTCCTCGTTCTTTTCTAGAATCTCAATTCTCTTCTTTGCCTCTTGTTCGAGGATTTGCAATTCTCTCTTGAATCTATCGAGTCTTTCATCAGAAAGATCTGCATAGCCGATCTCAGCGAACTCACCTTTGTCTGATTCTGTGTATTCCAATCTATCAAACAGTTTATCCATCTCGATTTTGATAACAATAAACTTAGCACTTGCTTTTTCGTATTCAGCCTTGTATTTTTCGGCAGCTCTATCAAGTTCAAGTGATCTTTCCCTGAGAGTTCCTTTAGATCCGATGTTCCTAATTTCTTCCATCTCTTCTTCTGAGTGTGGAAGTGCTTGGGTGATCATACATAGTGTTTGTCTTCTTAAATTGATTGATTCGAGAATCTTGTCACGCCTTTCTTGTATTTGTCTTAAGTATTCGATTTTTGCATTGATAATGGCTTGATTAAGATCGTTAAGTGCATCTTCTTGTTCATCTCTTGTGATTCCAAGGTCATCCCATACAACTTGGAGCTCCGTTGGAAGCGCAAGAAGCTCATCATCGATGAACTCAGACATTTTGGGATGTACGTTTACAATTTTAGAAATTTCTTATTTTGATATTTTACTAAAAATAGCTTCTTGGATCTATAAAGTGCCTAAATTTTAAATATAATCTGATTATTTAAGGGTGGACTGGACTTTTTTATTTTTGCGTTTAATTATAATAAACATCATATACTATACATATTAATGAATTGTGTAACAATTTTAAGGCATCAAATCCAATATTTATTATAATGAATAATTCATATGTGCTCAATCAATGCTGGGATATTGATGAAATATAAGTATTGGTGCACTCGTTATCGATAGTGTATGATTCAAGGGAAAAAACAATGAAAAAATTATTTTGTTATTTTTATAACATTTTGACGATTTTATGATGTGTATTAGTATGTTCTACGTAAATAAAATAAATTTTGAGAAGCTCAAAGGAATGAAATGCAAATTAAAATCAGTGATCGGATATCTGAGGATCAAGCACGAATTTAGTATGATGAAAGCACCCAAGCGATAGATTTATGCTAAAATATGCTATCATTGCTCGTGTGCTACAATAACCCATGCAATTATAACATGTTTTAGATCAATATGAAATTTCAACGGCTTTTTTAACGTTTGTTTATGAATTAAATTCGTTTATTGCATACTAGACCTAATATGTTATGAAATTGTCTATTTAAAACGTCCAAATATCGAT
>MRSU01010458.1:0-15694 GCA_008369845.1 Trichomonas gallinae
CTCCGCCGTGCCTCCTTCAAGTTCCCAGGCCACACACGTGTCGTCATCTCCAACAAGGTCGGCTTCACACCATACACATTTGAGCAGTTCAAGGAGCTCCGTGACAACCACTCCATCGTTGACTGCGGCAACCACGTCAAGCGCGTTTACCGCCGCGGCCCAATCCCAACTCATTAATTTTTCTCTATAGAGTTGAGCTACTAATCACAAATATATTTTTCGAAATCTTCTTATCTTTTTTTTTCGCAAATTTTCATGAAATTTTTACGAAATATTTTAATCATAATTAAAATAGCTATGGAATATGATATTCAATTCACTAGAAATGGCATTATTATTGATTCATCACTGTTATGAGATTAATTTTGTATTCAAAAATATATTGCATTGGAATTCATAAAATCAACCACAAATGCTGATGATTGCTTCTATGATGCATGGTCATCAACAGGAAAGGTTATATTTGGAAATAATAATATTAAGGAACATAATCTCATTGAACTCATATTTCGTCAATGATTTACAAAAAAAATTCAAAAATGACAATTGTAAGACCAGAGAATGCTTTGTTAACCGAAAAGCGATTTTATCTCTGTTATATTTAGATTAAATTTTAGATTTGACAATTTTATAACTTTATAAAATATAATTTAGTAAAGTATCAAAATGTGACATTTATATATATAAAACTAACCTTAAGTCTGTTCCATGGATATGAAGAAATATGGAGACATGGAGTAAATATTATCTATCAACACCTAATCGGAAGCAATATTATCGTAAAAAATACACACTACCTTTATATAATTCGAATGAAATTTTTATTTACCAATGCATATTTCTGCAATTAAAAGATGGTGGATTAACCTTCAGTTCAGATGGACTCCAAATCATGCATAATGAATGCATCTTTGATGAATGCTCACGAAATTGTTCTGAAGGAGCAGTTCTAATGACTGGTTCATCTAGTATTGTGCAAGTGAAAACACTATCTACTAACTGCACTGCTGATGATAGAAGCCAGTTTTGTGTTGTTAATCTTCAGAACTCAAAAAATGTATTTGGCTTCATCACTGATGCTACATTAAGCAATTGCTATAATATAAATCAAAAAGATCACGTTACACTGCAAAATGGCATTGTTGGCGTGTCATCAACAAATATAAGTCAGAATAGTGTCATAAATAATCCTGGCATTGTTCTGTATAATACAAAATTTCAAACATCTTTTGTAAACTATTCGAATATTGAAACTTGTCATTCTACACAAAGTATGACTACATATTGTGGTGATAGTGGATCGTCACAATTTAATAAATGCAATATAATCAATTGTTCGCAAGGAACTTCAGACTATGGAATAATCCATGCGAATACTATACAATTAATACTTGATAGTTGCTGCATTCAAAATTGTTCAAAAAATGGAACAATATTTAGTACTGTTAATACAGGAATAATACGTGTGCAGCAATGTTATTATGATTTCTGGAAAGCATTTGGGAATGTTATAAATGATAGAAGTATAGAAAACATTACAACTTATGACTAATCCTTTTTTTCGAACTATTTAAACTAAAGTGAATACGAAATATCACACATTTTTTCTCGGCCTTGTCAAATTATATATGCTGTTTGTATAGCTATTAGTCTGTAATATTTTTCCTTTTATGCAAAGCAATTGTTCACTTTTAAATCATTAAAAACTATTCAATTTTATTGGAAAATTCTTTGAGTTAGTTTGAAGAAAGACTGAATTCTTAAGTAAACAGATAATAACTTCATACTGCTATAAGAGGTTCAAAAGATATCTATCGAGTATAGGCAAATTTTTGTAAATCTCACATTGTCAATGTATTGGAAAGCCTCTAATGGTCAAAATGTCACAGTTTACATGTCAAATTGTCATATTATCAATATATCTATTTTAATGGAGTAATGTATAAATATTCATAGAACATTTTGTTTTTACTGATTATTTTTCGAAAATACACAATAAACAGAATAAAAAAGAAGTTGATGTACGTTTAGAAATTTCCAAAATTTTATAAAATCTTGTCTATGTTTCAGCTTGATCACTCAGTCAGCGCTTTCAAACTATCGCCGCCGACATCTGGCCGTAGAATACCTAAAACGCCGCAGCCAATAAGCGTGGCGAATTCAACATCCACATTTTTCAAGAAAAATCAGCCGCAAACGCCGAATTCAGAAAGAGATCCAGAGTCAGACATCAAAGTATACCTGAGAGTAAGGCCGCAATTGCCTGGAGAGAAGCCAGCGGACTTTTCAATTGATGGAAATACAGTTATCGCAAAAGTTCAGCAAAAAGAGAAGACATCTAAGCATCATGCAGAAAGAACCTACACATTTACAAACATTTTCAAGCAAGATTCACAACAAGAAGATATATTCCAAGAAATCGCGATGCCATTACTTAAAAAGTTCATCAGAGGATACGACGCACTTCTGTTTGCTTATGGCGCAACAAGCGCAGGCAAAACATTCACTGTAAGAGGAACACAGCAAGATCCAGGTTTAATCCCTAAAATGGTCAAAACTCTTTTGGCTGTGGAGCAGCCTGTCGATGCTGAGCGTGGCTTGTTCGTTTCATGCATCGAAGTTTACAATGAAAGAATTCATGATTTACTTGGTGACGCAAAACAGCCAATGAGGATATCAAAAGATGGCTTTGGATTCACAGTTATCAAAGGTGCCAAAGAAATTGAACTCAAAAAGCCAGAAGATTTGAATAATATTTTAGCAACAGTAGATAAAGCGAAATCCGTGTGTGCAACAACATATAACTCACAGAGTTCAAGATCTCATTGTGTTTTCATGCTCAAACTCATTTCAATCCCAATCAATCCAAATACAAAAGAAAGAATTAACGATTTATCGAAGATTAGCGCTTCTAGACTATCTATTGTTGATCTCGCAGGATCAGAGCGTGTAGATCCTCAAGATAAAAACCAGAAAGTCGTTAATGAAGCTATTTCAATCAACTCATCAATGTTTACTCTTGGCCAATGCATAAGAATGATCAGGCAGACAAAAATGGGAGTGAAAGGACTGAAAATTCCATATAGACAGTCAAAAATCACAGAATTGTTCAAAGATTTCTTTGATCCAGTCACACAACGCAAAACTTACTGTTCTATCATAATCAACATCAGTCCCAGCACGAAGCAGTTCAATGATACACTTTTTGCTCTCCAATTCGCAGCAGAAGCAGTTGAATGCAGAGTTGCTTCAGATTTTGAAGAGGAAGAAGAGGAACTGGTCGTTGAGCGCGCTCTTAATTTCTCAGATGCAGCTGAAAACGAGAATGAAGATGACAATAACGACACAAATGAAGAAATCGAAATATTAAAACTGAAAGAAGCAAAGATTAGACAGGAAATTCACTCGGAATTCCAAGATAGATACAAGAAGATATCCAAAGAATTCGAGCAAAACATCAAACAGCTTAAAGCCAGCTCTGCACAAACATATCCTTGCAAACTTCAAGCAATGCTGGCTCAAAAAGCTCAGGCTGATGCATATAAGAGGTCACTGATTGAAGCTAAGACAGAAATGGACAGATTGCAGTTAAAATCAGCTGAACTCGATAAAAAGATTGAATCTGTTGAACAAAAACTCAAAGAAATGCTTGAAAAGTGCAAAGAAGAAGGCCTGAAGAATAGAACTGTTACAGACGAACTAGCAAACATGGAACAAACGAACGCAAAGCTAGAAAACGCGCTTGAACAGATTCATCAGAAGCTTCTACAGACACAAGCGCAATGCAGGAAAGAATATGAAGAGGAAATGGCCGAATTCCAAAGAAGAATGAATGAAATTCAATAATATTATTGATATTCATAATGAAAATTAATTTTCTTAGAATTATTGTATGATTATAAGGAAATTTAGTATTGCAAATCATGATGTCTAATCAACATCATGAGAAAGATGTTAAAACATCAAAAATACTTGTTATTTTGGAATTATGATTTACTTATTGTTTATTTTAAAATTATATTATACTACTCAATAATTAAATCAATAAAGAACGACTCTTTTTAATTTTAGTCGTAAGTTTCTCCAAATAATAAAAAATGACTATTTTTGTTTTTAGTTGTAAGTTTCTCTAAATAACAAAAAACGTCTCTTTTTATTTTAAGTCGCAAGTTTCTCCAAATAACAAAAAAAATCAATTATATAATTATTAAACATGTGCACTTAATAATATAATATGGAAGGAATAAGCTTATTCGTATATATAGATTTTATAGTATATAGGTAATAGTTATAGAATGATTTGATATTAAAATTTGACGTGTAAAGTAAAAATAATCAATAAATGTAAAGTAAAATTGACAAATTTGATTTTCTCATGTTGAAGAATATGTAATAGTGTGTTTTCGTATATATTCTGCAGTGTAATGTGGAATTATCTATGATTTTTGAAATGTAGAGTTATAATTAAAAATATCAAATTCTAAACATACAAACAAAAATTTACATAATACAAACAATAATATATCATTTTCGCGCGGTTCTCTTCGTTGTTTTCGTTGATTTCTTTGATGATGAAGATTTTCTTGAACGAGAAGTCGACTTTTTCTTTTCTGGAGGTCGAATTTCTTCTGTTATAAAGACAGATGAATCTTTATACCAGTCTGGTGGCTTATAATTCATTAATTCCTCTTCGTTTTGCAACAAAGCTGTAATTTCTTGTGTCATTTTAGTATTTTCTTCTATTTCTGCCAACAGTTTTGCTTTTTCTTCATTGTATTTGGCCTGTTCCTCTTCATAAGATTTAACTTCATTTTCAATTTGCGTGTTTACAGCCTCGATTGATGTTTCTAAGCCTTTAGATTTCTGTATAGTTCCTTCATACAATGCATTTGCATCTGTACTCACTCTTTCGAAATCAATTCTCATATTTTCCATTTCCTTTTCGTTTTGGTTGATATTTGACTCAACACCTGCAATCTGTCTCTTGATTTCGTCAATATCCCTGTTGGCTTTTCTGGTTAAATCAGATAAATTAATTTCTGTTTTCATAATTTCGGCCGTAGTATCAGCAAACTGGTTCCTAAGGTCACGTAGACGTGCCGTTGCTTCTGGCATTTTAGTCCTTTGTATCGAAAGCTGAATCATTTCCTGTTTTAACGGCTGCAAGTCTTGTTCATACTGGATCTGCCTGTTTCTCTTGCATATATCACAAGCGGCCTGTATAACGAAATGATCGATTTGCGTTGAAGTCAGATTTATTTCTCTTAGAATCTCATTTACCCTAAAAATGTCTATTAGTTCATATCCTTCTTCTCTCGTCAAGAAATTGTCAGCAAGACTCAGATGCATGACGTTCTTGTTGACAGCTATGGCTTCTGCTATTGCGACTGCGCCTTCTCCTGTTATTTTGCAAGTTGATAAATCTAATGTGCATAGAGCTTCGTTTTTGGCCAGATATCTTGCTATAGCTATTGCTCCCTCATCACCTATTGCGCTCCTGCTGAGATCAAGCACTGAAATCACTTGGTTCTCGTTAATTAAATTTAATAATGCTTCTGCGCATCCGTAATCGAAGCTGTTGTATGATGCATACAATTCTGTGAGGTAGATATTATCTTTAAGAGCTTCCAAAATTGCCGTGAAGCCTGCTGTGGCGATATTATTATGACTTATATCTAGAGAGATTAATTGCGAGTTCTTTAGCGATCTGGCGAGTGCTTTTCCTGCATCATCGCTTAAATTGCAGTAGCTAAGATAAATTCTACGAAGAGCAGTAATATTTTGTAATCTATCGCAAAAACGAATGCCAATCGGGTCAATGAGCGTATTATTGCTGCAATCAAGATAAACTAATCGAGAATTCTTTGCAATACCTTCAAGAAAGACAACTTCAGCATCTGATGGGGTAAATCCGCAATCTGAAAGCGACAATGATTTTAATTTCGTGTAAGAAGCTATAAAATCAGCGAAGTATGATGCTATGCTTATTCTTCTGGCTCCTTGTCTAATACTGAGCTGAATTCCAGATAATCCTAAACATTCTATTCTATCGCTTTGATGCACTGCCAGAAGCAAGTCAGCGCTGGCTGCAGTAGTAAAATTGTTGACATGCCATGCCTGGCTCATTACACCAAGTTGTAGACTTGTGATTTTTGTTCTGAGAATGATATCCTGCAAACTAGGCACACCTTGGTTCGTAATATCGTTGCATCCTATGTCTATGACGGTGATTCGTGGATTTACTTGTAATAACTGAAACAGAGAATGTAATCCGTGGTCTGTGATGTTATTTCCATAGAAAATAAACTTTCTTATGTGTGGCGCAGTACGTAGCACTTTAGTTAATTTAGTTAAAACGCTCATTCCGATTTGTTGGCAGGAAAAATCCAGAATTCCGTGTTTGTACGCGGAGCTTATTTGTGCAATGAATCTGTTGTAGTCTTTCTCTGTGTATTCGTTTCCACTGTCGTGTAATTTGGATGTATAAAGAGAATCAAATAATTGTTGAACATGCATTGTCACTTTTTAGATCTATTCGAAAACGTACAATTAATAAGGTTATTTAACATTTTTGATCGAATGATAAATTTTTCTTCAGCAAAGTAATTGGCGCCAATTGTAATTACATTTCCATTCTAGGTTCATATCATCTTGTAGTAATGGCTATTTAAAGATAAGACCATCTATAGGGAAAACATTTGATTTGTCAAAAGTTTTCAAATTTTGTCACTTTTCTAAGAAATTTGCTCTTATTTTAAATATTCTTGAACATTCAATTTTGAATTGAAACGGTTATAATTATACCATGAATAAAAGATGCTTAAAATGATCCAAAATTGAAGGTCCAAGAATAAAAACATACAGCCACTTTTTGAGCGAAGCTCAAAAAGTGGCGTATATTTTATATTTCGCACGTAAAACGGGCGTGAAAGCGCCTGGGAATGTGCAAAATATGTTGCTTATGATTATTTTCGCTTTAAATTGCATTGAAATTTGAATTGAAAATAATCGTATGATTTATAATTTTAAATTTCTTGACGTTGTAAAATAAAAATGTCGTATTGTAAAGTAAATTTGTCAAATTTATTATTTTTGAATAATGGATTTGTCAAATATATAATTTTTGCCATTGTAAAATGAATATGTCAAATATTATATTTTGTAAACATGATTTGTCAAAAAATTTCGGATTTCGCATGCTTGGGCTGAAAGTTAGCGCGTTAACTAAGATTAAAGTTCCGGAGGAACTGCAAATTGACATATTGATGGAGAAAAAACTTGACGATATCGATCCGGATAATTTAGATGCCTTAGCACAAGATTTAACCAATGCTTTTCAAACTGATGAAGAACTAATTCGTTTAGCCGGCTATTTAGATCTATGGTCGACAATAAGACCATTAAATCAGCCGTTTTACGCAGATTTAGCTGCCATTATCAATACAAAAGTTAATAACATTTTTAATTTTGCTCTTCTTGAAAAGACAAGATATTCGTTTTTGCGTTTACTCTTCAATGCAGGCGTCTTTACACTCGAACAAATCCGTAGAAAATGCACAACAGAGCCAAATCAATTTTTCTTTTTCGTTCCTGAATTAGGTATAACCAATGCTGCCATAGAATTCAACGATATACTGGAAGACCCGGACATTCTTGAGCATTTGCAGAAAGATAATTGGGCGATGTACAGAGATCTCGTCGAGTATGGCTATTTCACGAGCACACTCGAATATGCTATTAAGTTTGATAACGTTGATCTGCTTTTAGAAGTCTGGAAAGGCGATGATTATTATACATCCATGGAAGTCGACGAAAACTGCTGGGAGAAGGGAGCTTGGCCCCCTCACAACCCACTGTCGATGGCTGCGCGCTTCGGATCAATCAATTGCTTTAGAAATCTCATCGGAAGAGGCTCAATGCCTGACGAGAACATCTGCGAGAACGCAATCATCGGTGGCAACAAAGAAATCATCGAAACAGTTGCACATCTCGGCGGAGACTTCGTTGAGGGCCTGAAGGCTGCAACACAGTATCATAGATTTGACGTTTTCGATTGGTTGCTCGCCAGTTACATGCCGGAGATGGTCGACATATGTTATCCAGCAGCTTATGCAAACTGGCTCGTTTTCCTTTTCTGCGCTGCAAACGGCAGCGACATCAGATCAGTTCTCGATGAAACATACGAGTCTGCAGTCCACTGGGCTGCTTATTGGGGCATTCCTTATGTCATGGAAATCTGCCTCAGCGACAAAAGATGTAACATCAATTTTGTTGACGGCAACAAACTGACACCACTAACATGGGCTGCAATTGAAGGCAATCTGACCGTCGGACAGATATTGTGTGAAGAAGGTGCAGATCCTGTTGGCCATAACAAAGAGTCGTCGCCACTTCTTGAAGCAGTGAGAAACAATCACTTGGAATTTGCCAAATTCTTGTTAGATCACGGCGCGCAGATTGATTATGTAGATGACGAAAGAAATTGTGTTTTGCACAACGTAGCATTCTGGGGCACCGCAAAACTCGCTCAATTCCTGATTGAAAACGGTGCCTCTGTTGATGCAACAAATAAATATGGTGATACCCCACTGCATTTTGCTGCAAATAATGGCGCCAATGATATTGTCAAGCTTTTCATTAAGAAAGGCGCAGAAATAGATGCAGTTGGTACTAAGAGCAACACGCCTTTATTCAATGCAGTCAAGCTCGGATGGTTGGATGTTGTAAGAACATTAGTTTCAAACGGAGCTAATGTCAATATGAAGAACTACAAAGACAATACGCCATTGCACTATGCTGCTGCTAATGGATCATTCGAAATTATTGATTATCTTATTTCGAAAGGTGCCAGTCCTAGAGCAGTCAACTATGATGGAAAAACTCCTGTTGATTATGCTTTGAATGACGACACTGTTTCTACATTGCTCAGCCAAGGAGGAATCGAGTCACGTCGAGTCATGAAGAGAATCAGTCCTGAACTCTACTGGAAAATCCTTGGCAGCCTCTTTAGCATCATTATTTTCTTACTCACTCTTTTTGTAAGATTTTAATTAACATTTTGACTCTCTTTTTGTTGTGTTTATATGTAAACTGTTAGTTTATATTATGCATTTCATTTGATCTTTGATGAAGAGCATTTGATTTTCATATCCAAAAAAAATTGGCAATAATTCCATATATGAAATTTTATGATATTCTTTTTTGGAGTCAATTTTAAGGCTGTTTTATTATTATCTATATCTTTTGAGTTATACCAATTCCGGAAATATAATAAAAAGAATTTGACAAATGTGAAAATATAATAAAAAGAATTTGACAAATGTGAATTTATTGAAACCACAACTAAGACTGTTTGGCAATCATTTGTTTGTTTTCAGAAATAAAACAGAAAATTATTCCAACTCTTTAGTATTGCAAACCAAAAATGTTATAATATTAGCAAAAAAAAATTGTCGAATTTATGAAATGTAAATAGATTTTTGACATGTAAATATATTGTTTGACGATAGATGTCAAATAGATTTTTCATGGCTTCATTGACTCAGCGCCTTAAAGCACTGGTCCGTAAGATCACTTACATGTTCTACGACCAGGAGAGGATCATGGTCATGGAAGGTTTTTTGATGTATGATGAGCCGATGCAAGTAAAAGATTTGATAGACAGACTACATCTTCAGAAGAAGACTATCGATGATGCCCTTGGTATCCTCCGTAGAGATGGAATGATAGCTCTGAAAACAGAACTAGATCTCGAAGGCTGGGATAAGAAAATCGAACAAATGTCGGAAAATCAGAAAAAGCAGAGAACAAGATACTATTATGCGATCGATTATAAAGTATTCTGCGACTCTGTTCGTCTTAAAATCGCCCTTGTTAAAAAGTATTTGAAAGAACAGTGTGGAAAGGAAGATAATATCTCATACTTTTGCGAGCACTGCAATATAAAACTTCCTTTGGTCGAAATTGTTAGCTACACCGATAATGGTGAAATTATTTGTCCAAGCTGCGAAGGCTCGCTTAAAGAACTCGACAATTCAGATGAAATCAATGTTAACAAGCGCAAATATGATGCTTTCTGCGAACTTACCGATGATATTAGAAAAGATATTGACAGAATGGTTAAAAACATGGTATTTGAAAAGTCTTTCGACAAGAGAATCAGCCCTGCGAATTTCATGAAGTTTGAAGACTACGAAGTGAAAAGAAAAATGATTAAAGAAAAATTAGATTCTGGAAAGCAGCAATTCGAGATCCAGATCAACCAGGAGAACAAAAACGTCGTCGTCATCAAGAAAGATGAAACAGACAAGAAAGTCAGTGACGCTGCGAAAGATCTTTACGCGATTTTCAAAGATCAAGCCAAAACTGATGAAGGCGAAAAGAAACTAGATCAAGATGCGAAAGGCCTCTTCGCTGACAGCAAAGATCAGTCAGGTAAAAAAGAAGAAATAGAAAAACCGCAAATTACTGTCAATGGTGTCACATATTCACCACAAGATCTTTCTGAAGATCTTATTATTACTCTCGAATGCTCAGAAGATGACCGCGGAAAACTTTGGGATTTCTTCGAGAAATATTGTTAAATATAATAAAATATATTCATATTGATACTCATTAGAAACTGTTGCAGCATGAAAATTTCATTCAATAAAGCAAAATATCAAAATCGAAAAAAATGATGATTTTGACACTTTACATGACAAATTGGACGAGAAAAGAATATTTTGAAATGAAATGCATGTTTATAGTAAGTATTCATTTGTCCGATTATTTTTTAATCATAAAATATGAAATTTGTTTTGACTTTATAAATATGACATGTAAAATATACTTTACATTGTCAAATAAGTTCATTTATTATATTTAACAATATTTGCCATCCATTTTTTTAAGAAATGGATAATACATGTGTTGGAGATATTCAATCAATACATACTATGATTTCTAATGATACACTCATCAAAAAGCTTTATAAGGAGGATCTATTTACATGTTTAAAAAACACAAAGTTAAATTTTGGCGAATTATGAAATTATAGACAGACTTGATATTATCCGTCTCTTATCTATTGATTTTGGAGAGAATAAGATTATCGATATAACAAAAATTGTTGAATTGCTCAGACTTTTTGGTCGATACATTGAGTGGGACGCGTTTAATTCAATTGTTGATATCATTGAGTCTGCACTTTCCAAAAACAAGAATATCATGGCTTTGAAAGCTGCTATTAGTTATATTTTCGATCAGATCTATGACATTTTCAATAAGATTGCAGATGAAAATGATGGCGAAGTCATGTCTTTTGCATTCAATGTGAAATTGAACGAGATAAAAAATAAATATGGTAAAGATATCTTTTCTTACTCATTGGAACAGTCCAACTTAAATCTCATTCGTTTTCATTATCCAATTATCTAACGTTCGAAATTTTTAAATTTGGGATTTGCAGCATTAATGATCATCAAAGCTGAGTCCTTAACATCTTCTTTCTTCACCATCAGACACAATTATATTTATTTGTCAAAAAAAAAAAAACGAAATCAAAAATAATCGAAATATTTTTTATTACATAAACAAAATAAAAAAACTTAAAGATAATATATGTATCTATCTAAGTTCGGATGTACTTTCTTGTTTCCTAGTGATGCCTTAACGTTCTTCATTGCCTTTATGGCGAACTTAAGCGGTGTAGGTAACGAAGAGCTCTCGAGAGAAACAGGATAAGCGACGCAAAGATAATGGATAATCAAAGCGAGCTGGTCATCCGTCCACACTCTCGGGAAGTGGTGCACGACAGTGTACATAGTCGGCCTGGCAATGTCGTCGCCCGCTGATGCACTCGTGATGAAAATGGATCCATTAATTATGACGCATGTACCAGGTGAAGCTGGCTGAGGTCTCGCGTCGCCCTGCAAGAGGCAAATGCCGTCTTTCCTCGAGCAGCATATAACAGTCAACGACCTGCACACTGGGCCCATCTTGTCGACAATCTTCTTAGCGTCACTTGCAGGGAGTGAAGTGAAAGCAAAGACCCTTTCAGTGTTTAGCTGTTGTATAAACTGTCCTATGAATTTCGCTGGCTCATTTGTGTTGTCAGTGTCCGTGAAATACCTGGCAAAGGTCGAGTCGTAGCTTGCGACGGCCGCAACATTTTGTCCGGAGACTTCGAAGCCGACGAAGACTGTGTTTCTCAACGGCAGCGATGCCGGAGAGATATAGAACGGAACACCGCCTGTTTTACAGACCAAAGACAAGCTGACGTCTGAAGCGATGCTGTCTATGATGCCCTGGTTGCCTTCAAGAGTCTCATCTGTGATGAATTGTGACGGGATTCCTATTGTATGGCTCAAAAATGTTTTGATTGCGGCATAATTTGATTTGTTGCTAGTTCTGAGAATGCATATGATGAAGCACGGGACACCTGAATGCGAAATGGCCTGAGCAATAGCTTTTATGAACTGAATGTCAGTTGATTCAATTGGGCCTTCAGTGAAAGCGAATTCTGGTGGCAAAATATTGACTCCGTATTTA
Organism: Trichomonas gallinae; assembly: GCA_008369845.1. Lineage (NCBI taxonomy): Eukaryota > Parabasalia > Trichomonadida > Trichomonadidae > Trichomonas > Trichomonas gallinae. The sequence continues at coordinate 12,532 of MRSU01010458.1, forward strand.
GCCATAGTCTTAATAAGCTGTGTTTTAAAGTCAACAGCGAGTTTCTCGCTTTTGCGATCGCAGATGATTAATGGAGATGTTTTGAAAATCGGAGGAAGAGCGATTGCGTTGCGGTAAAGCTCATTCTTGAGTGAGCAGCGGCTGTTTACTTGAACATCGACGTATTCTGATGATGGATTTGATGATCTGAACTTAATAATTGGTGGTGGGATGACTTTTCCATTCAGTGACATTTGCTGACCGAGGGATATTCCGAATGTCGCTAAAACAGGTGATGCTGACAGTTCGTCAACGAAAGTTTTAATTATTTTATGTAAATCAACGGGTTGATTAATTGTATAGCGTTGAACTTCTCTTATTAAATTCTTTTTGAACTTTTCATGCTCTAATAAACCTTCTTGGATCAATAATCCAGAAGGGATATAATCAAATCTTGTTTCTTTGCCGCGAACGACACGAATTTGTGCAAATGGCTGTGTATCATCAACAAATGTGTTGTATTTAAACTTGAAGAACTCGGCAATAGTCATTTCTTTCTGATTAAAAGTTATTGGAGGCGGAGAGCTCCACAAAACCTTGTTTATCTTGACCTTTCGCATGTGACCGTAGTTTGTGACAAACGACATGCTCGAATTAACTTCTTCAAGTATTGCTTTCCAATCGCGATCGCCTTTACTCTGCTTAAGGACGTCATTGAGCGTCACATTTCTCATTATCTGCGGCTTCATGTCTACAAAGAAGACAATCTTGCCGTCAATGGTCTCAATGTGTGTAATAAACTGATAATAAATTTTAAGATTTTGTACGACTTTGTCTGCTTGATTTTTGATCCATCCTGACTCATATCTGACAAAATCTTGCTTGAACAGTGCGTTTTCAATGACCCTGTAGTACAAAAACTTAAAATCTTGTTCTGAACATTCGCGTGGTTCGCTTAAAGTGACGTTATAGTGGGTTCCATCGATTACTGATGGTGTTGCGGATAGAGATTTCATCGAAATGATCATATCTTTGCCGTTGAAAACAAGATTATTCCAGGATTGGCTCGTTTTTCGGTCTCCTTCATCAGGACATGTCGAGTTATACAGAATATTGCATGCCAATTCTTCGTTCCTTACTTCTGGTGAAATTGTAACGGTATAAACTTTTAAAGCGGATTTCATTTCTTCTTTGAAGGAGATTTCGAAGAAATTTGCCGTGAGTTTAGCATCAGTACCAACATTGATATTAAACTCGCTCTGAATAGTTGCATCATCGTGGTTGGTTTCAATATACTTGGATGATGCCTTCATTAGCTAAAAGTGACGAAAACGAAAATATCTGACAATTGTCAAAAAAATCTAAACTTTTAATTTTGTTGAAATTTAAGATTTTCTCTGACTATTAATTATAAATATTTGTTTAAAATAGAAAAATAAAAATCTGACAGTCAAAAAATCAAAATTAATTAATTTGCGATCAAATCAAAATTATTATGTCTGCATATTAGAAATATTTGTTCAAAAAAAGAAAAGAAAATTCTGACATATTTCAATAAAATCAAAATAAATTGATTTTATGATATATAAGAATTAATCAGTCTATTAATTCGAAATCTATGCTCAAAAGAGAAAAAGAATTATTTGACAATAAATTTACATTTACATCAAAAATTAAAATGATTGAAATCAAAGCTTTATGAGTTATTAAAATGAAATATTTAATTAAATTGGGAAAACAAATTTTTGACGGTTGTCAAAAAAATTAAATCAATTGGTATTATCATAAACTCAATGTTATCCAAAAAATTTAAACAGAGAAATCATTATACTTCTTCATAAAGTCATGTTTGCCAACGGTTTTCACTTGTTTTAGAGGTTTTATATTGAATTATTTCAATTTAGTTGTTTAAATGTATTCATGCTTTTCTTGAAGCTTAATTTTTGAAGTTTTATTGTTGGTTGACTTTGATTTCATCAATTATTTCTTCAATAAAAATCAAATTATAACAAAACATATATTTTAACAAAAATAAAACACTTTGAAAAAGTACAATTAAAGGCCAGAGTGTGAAAGGCAGAAAGTAATAACTAATTGAGGATACATCTGAATCATTACTTCCAATGGGACTTGTGCTGTAAATTGTTTAAAGCTTGGGTCCTGAAATAGAACTTCAAGGATTTTTCCTTTATTTGTGATTTGATAATCTTGAATTTGAATAGGTTCAGCACCAGTCTTAAATGGATCGTTGCCACCAAGCTTTTCAAGTAATTTATTATCTACACCATACAAAATTGCCTGATTTTGAGGTGCTGCTTTGAATAACGTAATATTCGGTTTCTTGGCTTTTGGGATTGAAAAATCGTAAGAATCGCCTTCAATATTGAATGCTTGTTCTTTAATGGAATAAGATTTCTCAGTAGCTATATCTGATTCTGGATAATAAGATGGTTCTTGCTTATGTGGCTTTTCTTTTGGTATTTCAGGTGGTGGAGCATAATCGAGATCCTTTGATGACTTCTTTTCTTTATGTTTTTCTGTTTTTTCTTTTTTAATTTTTGTTTCTTTTTCGATTTTCTCTGTTTTAGCTTCTTTTTTATCTTCTTTAGACTTTTTATGTTTCTCTGTTTTAACTTCTTTATTCTTTGGTGGATTTTCTTCTTTCTTCTTAGAAACCATTCCTTTTATTAAAGACTTTTTACGTATTTTATCCAGATATTCAGATAATTTGTCAGGACAGCCTTTAAGATTTTCGATTGGCTCCCATGTATCGTCATCTGGTGTATATCCTTCCCAACGAACTCTGTAAAGCGTTTCTCCATCCTCCATTTTATGATCAATGATAGCTTCGACATTAAAAATCTGATCCTCTTCTTCATCGTAAGAATCTGATGATACCTCAAAAGGTTCTTGATTCTTGGGCATAAATTCCAGAATCTAAAGTTTACAAAATAATCGTTTTTTGTTAAATAATGGAGAAAAAAATCTGATTTGAGAATATTTATAATCCATATGATGAATGATAGGCGAAAATAAAAGTAAAAAGAGAAAACATCAAAAGTTTATTTTGTGAAGTTTACAACAAAATTGTGAGAAAATTGGGGAAAAAGCCAGTGGCGGGACTCGAACCCGCAACCCCAAGATTAAGAGTCTTATGCTCTATCCGGTTGAGCTACACAGGCTT